>CAJNJA010014941.1:0-11978 GCA_905231915.1 Symbiodinium necroappetens | reverse complement strand
TAGCAGAGTTTAGGGTTTAGGGTTTGGGATTTAGGGTGGTTTCAAAGGACCGCCCAGACTGATCGATTGAAAAGCCCGCCTCTGTACCAAGAACACTCTGCATAATCGGAAGCTGTCAACTCCGGAACTCTTACCTAGACCCCTAAAAGAACCTACCTTTTTAGGGCTCCTTGTTATGATTTCCTTTTTGAGTTCATAAAAAGGTGGGTTTTTTTAGGGTCGATAGGTCTAGGTACTCCCTGAACCCTAAACCATCCTGAAGATAAAACCCAGAGGGTCCGAGTACCCAAATAGTAAGGTTTTAGGTCCCCAAAATCCATACTCTGAAGGGTTTTTGGACTCTGAAACCCTACTATTTGGGTACTTGGACCCTTAGGGAAAGGTCACGTTCTGTCGCACAGGCAACGTGGGGATAACCTTTCCCTTGGCATCCGTCACATGACACTCAAACGTCGAGGCTTCACCCACTCCATCTGCCCAATCCATAGGGTGTACTGCCCTTTTGGTGACCGATACCCATAGGCCATAGGCCCCTAAGTAGTTCCTTTTTGGGATTACCTTAAAGGATTCTAAATATAAACCATAAAAGGAACTACTTAGGGGCCTATGGGTAATTACCACCACGGAGCAGATTTAGGCCCGGCCACACGGAGAAAGTGGAAAAAGGCGCTCACACGAAATCAGCGGCTGGACAGGCACGGCTCGGTTGATGGCTCGGTGTCTTTGTGGCTGTCTATGGGATGGAGGCCGTCCCACAGCCTTTGTCGGCACGGAACCCTCAAAACCTTACAACCGAAACTCGAAGCCCTAAACCCTACACCCTAGACTCCATCACGAGTCGAAAAGTCCTGCATATTCCAACTCTTCCGAGGGCCAGAAGCTCCGAACTTCCAGCAATCCACTCTGCGAGTGTTTAGGATTAGGATTTTGGGCTGTTTGTGCGTGCGGTTCATGGGCAGTTATACTAGCAAGGTCATCGATGAGTTGCCTTGGGTGTAAACGGTTTTTCATTGGATGTACTGATACTGCTGGGTTCTTCTGTGCACAGCAGTACGGATTTTCGGGCTTCAGGGTTTAAGGTGTAATCGAGTTGTTTTTGAAAGGCGGGAGGGGGTCTGGATCAGCTCCGAACAGAGTTTGGGCTGCACCTTGCTCGCAACAAAAATAGACAGTAACATGTACGAACATGTAGTGCACGGGCATAGCAAAACATCACAACCACGATAGTGGCTCTTATGATGAGTAATCTTTGTATCCCGAAGAGCCCAATATATGTTATCATGCATGTTGGCCCCGAATTGATTTTACAGTAACCCCCTTTAAGCCGAAAGTAGATGCCATGTAGGGGCCACAACCCTTCCCCAACAGGAGGGGCCCTGTCTTTCCAACCGTTTCGCCAACCGTCAGCGTCATGGGGACACCAGAGGGACCCACGTCTCCTTGCCCGAAGCACTCAAAGCCTAAACCCACTACCCTATGCCCATCCCCAAAAACCCCTTTCAAACTTTTTCCTGAACCCTAACCCCTTAAACCCTATACCCTAAACCCCTAAAGCCCTAAGCCCTAAACCCTATACCCTAAACCAAACAGCTTCCAAACGATCCTCGAGCGGGTGTGTGGGGGAAAAGGCCTCGAGATCGAAGATAGCCGGCGATGCAGAGCTCCGGGCCTCGGCATATCAAGAACTCGACACCCGACACTGCCACAGGGGGCTTGGGGCTTTCAGGGTTTAGGGGAATGAGCCCCATGATTGAAATGATTGATGCATGGATGGATGACCGCATACATGTGGTTGCTTTGTTTCTTTGTTTGCTTGTGTATTTGTTTGTTCGTTTGTTTGTTTCTGGTTGGTCGGTCGGTCGGTCGGTTGGTTGGTTGTCTGGTTGGTTGGCTGGCTGGCTGGCTGGTTGGGTGGGTGGATGGGTGGATGGGTGGGTGGGTTGGTCGGTTGATTGGTTGATGCTGAGCTGTGACAAGAAAGTTCATTTATAAGGGTTCGGGTTGTGATGAGGACGATAAAAGGCTCTATAAGAGCGATTTCGACGGCTTCCTATGGCAAAAAGAAGCTGATACGTTCCATAGGGGTTACCTGTTGAAGGGCTTGGGTCAAGGGTTAGGGTTAGAGGACTGGGCAAGTAGGTTAGAGGGATGTCTAGGATTCTGCTTTTTCTTCTGTAAAGTTGATGTGAAGACAATGATTAACTTAGGGTCAGAGAATGTAGGTTTGGGAGATAAGCACCGTGTTTCAACGGACTTATAAGCTTACCTAAGCATAAACCTCATGCCCTTACAGAACTCTCGTCTGCGATCCTTACCCCAGATGCTCACAGTCTAGGGCTCGAAACACGCCGTAAACCTATCAGCCTGCAGTCTCAGCCACAAACCTCAGCCTGCACGATCAAAGCCCATGCAGGAACCCGTTAGAAACACCCCCTTATAGCCACCCCTTTAAGAAATCCTCAACCCAAAACTCTTATAATAACCCCTTGTAGTAAGCTTAAAGGGAGCCCTTGCAGGTGAAGGATGCCTCCCTACAACGTACGGCCACGGTTTAGAGCTTCAAGGTTCCGGGTCTTGGGGCTTTGCCATCTACTTGGGGGTGGGGTTTAGGTTGAAGGTGAGGGCTCGGACCTCAGAAGTCACGGGATTAGCTTTTGTTGTGGTTGAAGTATGTTTTCCGTCCTTCAAGCATCATTGCCGGTGGACGTGATAAATAAAAGCCGTCGCCTCTACAGACTCTACAGAAACTACATCCCTCATTATGTCGAATTCTGTCTCGGAACTTACGTGGCGCAAATTTGCATCCACAAACCTCTTGCTGCCGCCCCGGCTGCAGTGACAGTGGGGAAAGAGGCCAAGATGCTCAGAGTGTCCAGCTCCTTAAGCACTAGGGCTTTACAGTTTAGGGTTTCAGGGCTTAGATAGTGCTTAGGGTGTGGCCTTTTGGGCGGTTTGGCAGGCTTTAACCTCAAGAGTTGCTTTGGGTTTAAGGTCGGGGCACCCCGAAAAATACTACAACCCCTAAGCCTAAACCCCTAACCCCGAAGCCCTAACTCAAAAGCTTCTATCTCAGGCCCTTCCCTTCACGACGGGGCCTTGGGGGTTTAGGGTTTAGGGCAGATGATGCAGGGCGGTTGTTACGAATACCTCCATCTTATTAAGCCCCTGCGTATACACGCGCCAGATTCGGCAAAAAAACCTACTGAGCCCTTGTTTTTACACCCCTAACGCCCGTAAGCCCTCCCGCATAACAACTACTCACCTGTGGGCTCCCAGACTAAACGCTGAACCCGAGGCCCCAGACCCCGAACCGCAGGCGCTGAGACCTCTAAACCACATCGAAGAGCAGAGGTTTACATCCAGGGCCCTAAATACAACCTAGCTCGACCTGGACTCTAAGACACGAAGAAAGAAACCCTGCACATTTAGAGTTCCTTAATATGACTTCCTGATATAAGTCCTTACAGCGTTAGGGCTTTATAAGGTCCATGAAAGCCCTCAACCCTAAACCCAACATCCTCACGTCTTGCGGGCCTGGCAAGCTTCACCCCAAACTATCTGTTTGGGGTTTGCCTAGACCCTACAGAACCTACCTTTTTATGGATTTATAGATGGAAAACATAACAAGGAGCCCTAAAAAGGTAGGTTCTTTAGGGGTCTAGGTAGGTTACAGATCTAGAAGCTGTCTTCCACGGGTCACAGCCTCTTTTGTGTATGGATCCTTTGCCAAATTAGGGACGTATGCTCGGTTTGGTGTCGCTGCCCCTTATACCCCGTAAATCTTATCAAGGAAGGATCCCTCAATACTATGGGACACTCTTCAGTATTGGGCTCTCTGGGTAAGCCTTCCTCTTTCACCCTCTGTGCTGCAACGCAAAGCCCGTAACCCTGAAACAGGCAACCCCTAAAAACTTGCAATAGCTCAAATCCCATGACCCGAAACCGGTACAAACCGCATAAACCCCTAAACGCTCAACCCCTAACGCCCTAACGCCTACACGGGCAGTTCTCTAAAAAGTAGGGTCCCCTTTTTAGGTCTTTAATATAGTCCGGCACCCCTGTAAGAAAAAAAGGACCCTAAAAGGGACCCTAACTTGGAGAACTACCCGCATCCCTACTGGAAGCCGTGCCAAGTGTCGGCGATGGCGCGGTGCGAAGGATCCGGGGGGGCCAAGCTCATCCCTGCATTGGCAAGGTTTACAGAGAGCCTAAAGAGCCTGCCTTTTGTATGGACTTGTATAAGGAAATCATAATAATGTTTATGGACCTATATAAGGAAATGATGAAAATGTTTATTGACTTATATAAGGAAATCAAAATAAGGAGCCCTAAAAAGGTAGGTTCTTTAGGGGTCCAGGTAGGGCTCAGGAAAATGGGGTTTGGGGTCTGGGTGTTGGTTCTGGGATTTTGGGAAATCGGGTTTGGGGCTTGTGTTTTAGCGTTTGGCGTGGACTTGGCTGTGCTTATGGTTTTAGGGTTCGGGATGTTGAGATTGCGGCTTCTGGGTTTCATGGTGTGGGTCTGCCTACTTACACGTAGGTTTCAGTAACGCGCAGTTCGCAGCCACAGCCATGAAGACAAAGCCACGTGTCAATGTCAATTCGGTGCTTCCCTACATTAGGGCAAAGACCCCCAGCAATGGACTCTCGTCAAGGGAACTTGTCAATTCCAAACAAGATCCTCAAGCGATTTTCGATTACCCCTCTCCTGGGGCCTGAAGATAATTGAACCCTATAAACCCTAAACCCCTAAACCCCAAACCCTAAACCCTATAAACCCCCAAACCCCTAAGCCCTATAAACCCTAAACCCTATAAGCCCTAAACCCCTAAAACTCCCTCATCCTGAAGACCCAGGCCCCTCAAACCTTAAACCGCACACGCAAACCTGGACTATATTCATTCATAGTTACCCGATACTTATGTACACCCCATTTATATAGCTACCCATGAACCTCCAAGAACCCCTTAACCCTCCCTAAAGGAACCCCTAAAACGTAGGCCTTTTTTGAGGGTTTAGGGCCTATGAAACCTTGTGAGCCCGTCTAGAGACCCTTCTAACAACCGCTCAAGGAAACCTCTTCATGGAAACCCTAAGCCCCTAAACCCCTAAACCCCTAAATTACCAACCCCCCAAACCCTAAACCCCTAAACCCCTAAACCTTAACCCCTAAAAACTAAACCCAAAACCCCTAAACCGCTAAAGCCCTAAAGCCCTAAAGTACGAAACCCCTGAAACCCTAAACCCCTAAAAACCCTTTAATTCTGAACCCGTCGCCTGGGCAGTGCACTAGCGAAGCACTGGAAACCTTGGAGGCGGCCACTAACTGACGCGTTGGAGTTACGGTTTAGGGTTTAGGGTTTAGGGTTTAGTTCTCAGGGGCTCGTTTAGAGCTTAGGGCTTTAGGGGTTTGGGGTTCAGGGTTCCTTTAGGGCTTAGGGGTTTAGGGCTTGGGGTTTAGGGTTCCTTTAGGGTTTAGGGGTTTAGGGGTTCGGGTTCCTTTAGGGTTTAGGGTTTAGGGCTTAGGGTTCCTTTAGGGTTTAGGGTTTAGCGCTTAGGGTTTAGGGTTCCTTTAGACTGATGTTGAAGGCAGTTCAAAACGACACCTAGCGTAGCAAAGGACATTGATTATAACCTTGAAATAACTGGGAATTGGAGCTGAGCCAAACCCATAATAGCCTGAATCATCGCTTCCCTCTTTTTTGGAACACCCCCCGCAGTAACAACAACACCTTGGGGCAAATCCTCCCGAAAGTTAATCCTACTCTGAATTTGGGGGAGGGTTCGAGGCTCCAAATACCCGTAGAGCACAGTAAGAGCAAGAGCAGGAGCAAAAGCAAGAGCGGGAGTTAGAGCAAGAGCATAAGCAAGAGCAAAAGCGGGAGCATCAGCAAGAGCAAAACAAAAGCAAGAGCGGAAGTAAGAGCAATAGCAGGAGCAAGAGCAAAGGCAGCAGGAGCAGGCGCAAGATACGCAACAGAAGCAGGAGGAGCAACAGCGCAGCAAGAGCCAGAGCAGGAGCAAGAGCACGACCCCTCAAAAGTGACAGTAGAGATAACAAAAATACACCACCCTAGCAATAATAGCACTTTCCGAATTTTTATTGGGAGGAGGCTCCGTTTAATCTTAGGGGAAAAGATTAAGTATAGAAGTTCAAATATATACATATATATATATATTATATTATATATTATATATTATATATATTATATATATTATATATTATATATATATTATATATATATATACACGGCATGATCATAGTAAGGAGTCCTAGGGAATACTGCTTGTAACTACTACGGCCCCTATATTGAACTGGGCTCCTGGCGTTCAGGGCAAGAACCCCACCATCGACATGCGCGGCTTTTGGCAAATGCCTCAGGAGATTTCGTGGCTTCGCATCTCCTTTGGAAGATGGGGGCCTTGCCCATGGGCTCCTTAGTAGTTCCTTTTTGTGGCTGGTATTTAGGATCCTTTTCAGTAATCCCAAAAAGGAACTACTAAGGAGCCTATGGGTGTGCCTTCGGTTCAGGGCAGGGTTAATATTCCCTACGTAGTTGTGCTACGAAAAATCCCCAAAACGCAGGTGTAAACAGGAAGGCCGTGTAAGGCCATAAAACCCCCGAACCTTCAAACTGTTCCCACAGAGTGACTTCAGAGACTCGGCACTAAACCCTACACTCAAAAGAAGTCAGCAACAAGTAGGACTCAAGCAAGACCAATACGCCCCAAACACCAACACCTGCGAGACCCTGCGTCAGTGGAGAGCCTCGTTAGCAAATGCAATTTTGTATTGCCTTAATGTTGAGATCCTCATCATGCGCATTAAACCTGGTTAGGGGAGAGGGGGTTGCCAACAAATCCGTCTCGACAGTCACGAAAGCAAGTTTAAGGGCCTGATTTATTGTTCACATTGCACCGTCGGGTCCACCCAAAGATGTTAAATGCCACTGAACTCTAGTCGTTTGGCCTCTGTGCTACTATCGCACTCCCGCTGGGGAGCTGGCGGCAACACCGAAGAGATGAAGACGATGGTCTCCTCGACACATGCAGGCTGCCTTTAGCGCTCTTTTAAAAGATTGACAGACGACAAGTCTAGCTGTCTAGCTGACAAGAAACAAAGACAGAAGGAATCAATATGGGAGCTTCCAGACAAAAAATAATGCACCACGTGATAGACCGTACAGTAGCAGGGCACGTATTACAACCGATACACACCACTAGCATTAGAGGCACTCAGATAAGGCCATCATAAAGATCGGCAAAACTAAAATCCGTTTAGAAAAGAGGGAAACCTATTAAAGAATTGGAGCAGCGCCAATCAGACTTTGAGCATCAGGCCAACATAGAGACCCCCATATAACACAACCCTGATTGGACACCCTAAACCTAAACCCTAAACCCTAACCCTAATGATTTACGACTTTCAGCCCCTTCCCATCCCAGCTCCCGCAGCTGCGTCGCCAGATAGGCCTCTCAAGAAGGCACTAGGCGTCCGGGTTCGGTTTAGGCTAGTTCACTGAATTAGGGTCCCCTTTTAGGATCTTTTTTTTGGGGGGTTCCGTACTATCTTGGGGACCTTAAAGGGACCCTACTATAGGGGTCTTAAAGATTAGTATAGGGTTTGGGGGGACCCCCAGAACCCTATTCTAATCATGAAGGCCCCTGTATTAAAGGTTCCTGCAAGGCTTCAGTTTAGGGCCGGGTTTAGGGTGTAGGGGTTTCGGGTTTAAGGTTTAGGGTTTAAGGTTTAGGGTTTAAGGCTTCAGGCTCCAGAAGAATTTGGCTCAACCTTCTGCATTCACTGGCAAGGGCTCTTGTAGAAACTGACGGTAGGTTTGGGGCGATAGGCTTTAGGAGGCTTGTTGGGTCTCTGCTGAGCGCTACTGTAAGATACGGCATGTACAGGGCTTGTAGTGTTTAGCGGTTTAGGGTTGTAAAGGGCTTTGATCTGGGGTTAATGGAGCAGTATCGTCCCCCTAAATCCTGAGGGCCCATGTACTCATATAGTATATACATTGGCCTTAGAGTAGTCCCTATATAGGTACATTGGGGCCAAAGTATATAAATATGTGGGTACATGGACCCTTAGGGTAAACCCTAAACCGAAATCGTTAGACTTCGGGTTGAGCAGCACCGCAGGATGGGACTCAAGAAGCACCTCCCCGCCCCAAAAACGACCAAGGCCTGGAATGAAGTCCAGTAGCCCTGTAAGCATCACTACGGTTGATGCTATAAATCCTGCACTACCCATAATAAGGAATATACCATAAATCCCATAGTTTAGGGTCCCTAAGGTAATGCAGGATTTATATCATCAACACTAGTCCCGAACCTGTCTTAAATGATACCAATGCACCCATGAGCCGCAAATAGATCACCACAATGCCAGGCCCCTGGACCCTAAACACAACGTAAACTGCGCAACCCCAAAAGTCCTCCAATTAAATCGGGCAACCCCAAGCATAGAGCTACAAACGGCCATCTCACAGTGCCCCTCAGACTTAGTTGTCAAATACCCTATATGGGAACTAAAGTTAAACCGTTGGAGTCACATAGGCTTTATAGAAAGTACCCAACAAGCTTTGAGAAGCTCTACTACTAGCCTCATAGCAACCCCGACTTGAACAACAAGAACCTCACCAAGCCCACAACAACCTTGAATCCCTAAACAAACCCAAGACACTTGTAGAACTCCGTATAAAATAATTGTGACAAGGGGATCCTTTGGGGAACCCTTTCTTATCAAACACAATAGAAGCACCTTGAGAAAACCCTCTAAAACCCTTGACCCCTTAGAAACAATTGAAAAACAAGACCCTCTAAAATCCTTACCAAACCCTATAACCCCCGATAGAAAACTCTCGAAACTCGAAGAAAGTTGAAAGCCCTGTAGAAAAGCTCCGCCTCGTCGAGCTCGGCGCGCTGTTCGCGCCACTCCAGGCGGGCGCTGCCGAGGCAACAGCCGAAGCCATCCAGGCTAGCACGGAGGCCGCTGAAGCAAATGACGGCCTCTCTAGGTTTAGGGTTTAGGGTTTTTGGGCTTACAGGCCTTATAGTGCTTAGGGCGTATAGGGTTTAGGATTTATAACAGGGTGTGGGATTAAGGGTTTCGAGCATAGGGTTTAGCGTTTAAGCTTTACCTTATCATCCAAGTTAGCCTACCTTTTTTTAGGGTTCTTTAGTGTGGTTTCAGTAACTGTTTCCTTCTAGAATCCTTAAAAAAGGGAACTGAAGCACACGACTGGCCACCCCAAATAACCTACTTTTTCTTCTTCTTTTTTTTTTTGGGGGGGGGGGCGGTCCATGGTTATGGTTTCCTTATATATGTCCTGAAAAAAGGCAACGACGGCCTCTTTGGGCCTTACCTTAACCCCAAACAACCTGCCCTTTCGGGGTTCCTGCTGTGGTTTCCTTTTCTGAATCCTGAAAAACCGAGCTAAAGCAAAGGATGGTCTCTTTAGGGCTTAGTATTTAGAGGGTGTAGGGTTTAAGTTGATAGAGTTCAGGGCTTAGGGTCGTAGCACTTAGGGTTCAAGATTTACGATTTCGAGTATAACGGACAAAAGCAGAGTTTCATAAGTAATGGTTTAGGAAAGGATTTCTGCGTGCTTGATGTGAGTTTTAAAATGGTGCTATAAATGAGTTTAATCGTTTCCGTCGAAAGGGATTGGGGTTGAGTACAAGTTTTCTGCGGGTTCTAGGAGGGAGGGAGCTTACTCAACACGGAGACAGCGACGAGCAGACTGCATAAGAAATGACATGACACCTCATATATTCTGTAGGTGAAACGACGGCAAACATCAAGATGAGAGTGGACAGAATTGCATGGGGATGACAACGAGAATGAAGAGAAGCATGACAGCGATTCTGTCGAGGACGATCATGGTGGACGTGTTGCTGCTGATGATGGCCCTAAACCATAAACCCTAAACCGTGATGGTTCCAGTTCTGCTTGGAGTCGAACTGCGACCACGGCTGAGTCCGCCCCGTCGTGGGGTCAAATCCAAGAACATTCTCGGAGTCAGTTCCGTCGCTGTAGTGGCCTATAGAGGGTTTAGAGTTTAGGATTAGGGCATAGCATAGACCAGCGTTCCCCCCCAAACGCGATGGCCTCTTCGCCCGGGTGGTCACTCGGTTGTTGTGGGAAACTTAGCTTCAGCGGGTGGTGATCTGAAAGCCAAACTCGAAACCCTAAACCCCTAAATTCTGAAGCCAAAAACCTACATCTTCAGGGAACCGTAAATCCCAAGCCCTCAACCGGGGCTCTGCAAAAGTACACCGAAAAGGCCTTAACACAAAACCCTCAAGGCGAAACGGGCCCTGGACCCCAAACCCATCTAAACCATTCACCGCAATCCCCAAAAACCTAACCTAACCTCTGTGTGTGTGTGTGTGGATATATACCTACATATCTATATCTACACACGGGTATAAATAGACAGATATACGATCAGTATGTATGTATGTATATATATATATATGTAGAGATAGGTCGAGATAGATAGATAGACAGACAGACAGATAGATAGACAGATAGACAGATAGATAGATAGATACATAGATAGATAGACAAATAGACCATGCTCCGGGCTCCGGTTTCCGCTTCGCCTGCGTCCGACAGGCCGGCTCGGACGTCGGTGCCGGAGCCGGAGTTGCCACCACAGGGGCCGCCGAAGGGGCGAGGAGAGGCTGCAAAGTCTCCTGTTGGTTTAGGGCGGTTAGGGTCCTAATATAATATAGGGGTTCTACGTAGTAGAGTATACCGCAGAACTCTATTCTAAATAGTACGGGCCCCTACGTTAGGGGGTTTTGGGGTTGAGGCTTTGTGGCCTAAGGTTTTCTGTGCCTTGGGGGCCTAGGCATAGGGTTTAAGGTCCTGCGGCCGAGATGTCTAAGGCTATTGGTACCCAGAGAGCCCAATACCCCTTAAATAAGGAATATACCTTAAATTATAGGGGCCTTAATACTATGATTTAAGGTATATTCCTTAGTTAAGGGGTATTGGGCTCTCCGGGTAAGTGCAGTTTGGTATAGGGCCGTTGATTCTTTGGGGATCTCCATTTGGGGGTCTCCGAAACTAGGGGACCCCACTTTAGTACCCCAACTAGTAGGATCCTTCATATAGGGACCCCAAAGTCAGGTACCCCTTATTTCGGAAACTCCGATTTGCTTCGAGCTGGTTCAGACTTTGGGCTCACCGAGATCGCGCTGAGGCCAAGGGATCTGTCAAGGTTTAGGGTATAAGGGTTGAGGGTTTAGGGTATAGGTTTTAGGGTATAGGGTATAGGGTTTGGGGTATAGGGTTTAGTGTAGAGGGTTTAGGGTATAGAGGTAGGCATGAGAACTGTAATCCAGATATGTGCCGCCAAGAGCACCAGCCGAACTCGAAATCCCCTTGTTGAGTCCGGTTTGTGGGAGTTTAGGGCGACGCAGCTTAAGCTTGACGACTCAACCTTGAACCCCTAAAGCCCCGTAAGCACAACATACCTCTGAATCCTCAACCCTAAACCCCTAAACTGCAGAGACAACACACCAGACCTAGAGCTGAAATGCAACGGCAGAGGCCCCTCTTCCTTTCGTTCATGTGGGTAGCAAGGGTTTAGGGTTCAGGGCTCAGGGTTCACGGAGTTCACGGTTGAGGGTTTGAGGGGTTTTTGAAGGGTTTGAGGGTTTAGGTTTGAGGGGTTTAAGGGGTTTAGGGCTTGGGGTTGAGGGGTTTAGGGCTTAAGAATGTCAGCCATTTAGGGTTTAGGGTTCAGGGCTTTAGAATTTCAGCCATTTAGGGCTTAAGGTTGCAAGCTCCAGCAGCTCGGGACTCGGGGCTTTGAGAGCTCTCAGGGCTTTTGGGCCCTTGGGAGCCGAAGATCTCTGGGTCCGTTACAACCTATAGGCTATAAAGGGTTCAGTGGGTAGGGCTTAGGGGGGGTAGTTAGGGTTTAGGGGGTAGGGCTTAGGGGGGGTAGTTAGGGTTTAGGG
>CAJNJA010014940.1:0-11978 GCA_905231915.1 Symbiodinium necroappetens | reverse complement strand
TAGGGTTTTAGGGTTTTAGGGTTTTAGGGTTTTAGGGCTTTAGGTTTTAGGGTTTTAGTGTTTAGGGTTTAGGGTTTTAGGGTTTAGGGTTTAGGGCTTAGGGTTTTAGGGTTTAGGGTTTAGGGACTTAAAGCCAGGAACCCTAAAACCCCCAAGCTCCCAAGACTTAAAGCCCGAAGCCCGAATCAACCCAGACGAGGCAAAAGCGTCATCGGAGAGGTCCGTTGGCAAGGTCGAGGTGGTCACAAAGGTGATCATCACCCCCAGGGACAGCACCAGGAAGAAGGAGAGCTTCGCCGTGCGCTTGAGCCACCTCGCCTGCTTCTAATTTGACGAGGTTTTGGGTCTTGGGTGTAGATATCAGACTGAAGATGGCGGAACCCTAAGCCCTAAAACCCTAAACCCCTAACTCCCTAACCCCTAAACCCTCAGCCCTAAACCCTAAACCCCTAAAGCCCTAAGCCCTAAAGCCCTAAACCCTAACTCCCGCAAGGCTCCTGCCAGGAGCTACTGCAACAAAGGACCGGCTCCCAGCTCTCTTGAGTCCCAAGAGACGGTTGAAAAAAAAACCGAAACCTTAGGGTTTAGGGTTGAGGGTTTAGGGTTTGGGGTTTGGGGTTCAGGGTTGGTTTAGGGTTTAGGGTTTTGGGTTTCGAAATCCCCCAAAAGGCCCCCGTACTCGGGGTGCGCTGGAGCGAACAGCTTGGTTTGAGGTTTCACCCTCCATGCCTATCCGTAGCCCTGAACAGCGATCCCCAGAAGTTGAGAAACTACCAGCGCCTACAGCAAAGCTAAAAGGCGTCTGAAATTTTAGGGTTGGTGGTTGAAAACTCCCTAAGCCCGAAACTCGGGACCCTAAACCCTATACCCTGAACCCTAAATCCCCAAAACCCTAAACCCGAGGACTAAGGGAAGGACCTTCTCATCGAAGATATCTGCCAGAGTCCAGGCGCAGCGTAGCAGCAAGAGTCCCTGCACGAGGCTTCGGATATAATAAAGGGCCTGGACACGTGGGATAGGGGGCTCTAAGGAGATTAGTGCGGAGTATTCTTCCGACCCCTATTTGAGACTGTGGTTTCCGGCTAGAGCCCTGAACCCTAAACCCCTAAACCCCCAAACCCTAAACCCGTAAACCCTAAACCCTAAACCCCTAAACCATCCTAAACCCTGAGCTCTAAGGCCTGAGACGTTCCGGGCAATTCAAGCTGGCGGCTCGAAAACCCCCACACCGGTACGCGAGAAAGCCACAGCGCCAGAGGCAAAATTGCAAAAACAATCGTCATTGTGGTCATTATCATTGCGGTTTAGGGTTTAGGGTTTCAGGGTTTAGGGCTTCAGGGTTTCAAGGTTTAGGGTTTAGGTTTTAGGGTTTAGGTTTTAGGGTTATTCTGACCTTGACCATCGTCGCAGTCTCATCACTACCACATTAATGCGAGAAAAAGTGCAGCCCCTGCAAACACAAAACCGTGTAAAGATGTAATGCTTCTGAAAACAGCAGATTCTAGGCGAGCAACGCGGAGCGTAAGAAGACTGATGCAAGAACTAGCAGCTAGCCATAGCCAGCAAAGCAAATGCAGAAGCCTGAATCCCTGAATCCTTAACAGTTAGAAATTGGGGTTTGGGGTACTGATGCTATAAATAGAGCAAGTATTGGCGGCTTAGGGTTTAGGGTTTAGGGTTGAGGGTAATCATTCAGGCGCTTACATGAGTAGCTACGCGTAAGAACCAGAAGCGGTCCACGAAAGCCAGAAATGCTGAGGATTTCACGAATGCGAAGACATGGAAAACCACGACTTGATAGCAAACGCCATATATCAAGAATGATGGAAGCACCAACAACAAGCATGACAACGACAGGCATCACTGCAATAACGATGACGAACCTAGTGGCAACAAGGACGCCCGCAACATCACAACAAGAAGAACAACAACAAAAAAAGAGAGGAACCAGCAGCTGCAGTCACTGCGCTGCAGGAAACACCGATTGTAGCAATCACTAATGATACCACAATAGGCCAGACCAATCTCTGAGGATGCCTAGACAGGGACAGGATAACCCTCGTTTGCAAGCCCTACGCCCTAGACCCGAAACCATACACCAATAGCCTTGGGCTCTATGATAGAAACATGCACCTGGTTGCAAAAAGCTCACCCCAGCCACTAAAAACCCTCAGAGATCTATGCAAAAAACATTCATGAACTAACCCCCTAAACCCTAAACCCCTAAACCCTAAACCCCCTCAACAGTTGAAGGCCGCTCCTCCAACGAGCTGGCTTTGGGGAGGCGATCCGAACGCGACAGCGCTTGGATGCGCTGCTTCAGGGAGCGATGATCCGACAGGCCTTGGCTCCCCAAAAAAGGGGGTTTAGGGTTCAGGGTTTGGGGTTTGGGGTTTAGGGTTTAGGGTTTAGGGTTCAGGGTTTAGGGTTCAGGTTCAGGGTTTAGGGTTTAGGGTTCAGGGTTTTCGGCTTAGGGTTTAGGGTTTTAGGGTTCAGCGGGAGGGCAACAAAAGCTGACCGAGGCCTCGGATTCAGGCTTACACTCAGAACAAAGCAGCGACAAAGAGCAAAAACATGAAGTGGGATCAAGGCTTGAGATTTAGCGTTGAGGGCTTGGGATGAGGCCTTGGGAAGTTGAGTTGGGGATCACTAATCACTTGGTCATGTACCAGGAAGAATCGGATGTCAAATAAACCCTAAAACCTACGTCTTAAAAACCATTTGCTCATGTTCCACGAAGAATCGGATGCTGTAGACATCATCGGACTTTAGCAGCTCGTAGGTTGCCAGCCAGAGCCTGCGAATTCGGGGTTTAGGGCTACGCAGGGTTACTTAGACGTCAAAAGCGCTAGGACCCGGGGCTTGAGATTAGTGTTCAGCTTTGTGCAATGTAGGGTTTAGGGTTTAGGGTTTACCATGTAGTGTTAAAGTTCGGAGCTTAGGTTTCAGGATTGGGGGTATGGGATGTAGAAAGGAAGGGCTTGGGTGAGCTCCGGCCTCTTATCGTTTTTCACCACCGGCGGGGATTTCTTCATGTGGTCGTACTTCCGGGATTCCGCCAGCCATCGGTCGAGATGTTGGAGCAGGGTGGCCCGCACATCTGCGAACCTGGAAGATTCGGGGTTTCGGGTTCTTAAAGCCCGAAGGATGCAAGAAGAGATGCTCACATGCCGGCAGAAAGGAAACATCCGGGAGACAATGATTCACGCGATGGTGCGGCCTCGGCTATGGTCAAACAACCAAGGGGCTGCACAGCCTTTGGCAGGCCGTCCTTGCTCAACCTCACTTGGGGACGGCCTGCCGGGCACTGGCTGCGAATCAGCGCAACTTCACAAGGATCATCACCCCTACCATGTGCATTATTGCGAGGTGTCCTGCTGGTCTCCCATCGACTATGACCATATTATTCATCACCGTGTCTTTACCCTGCAACATGAATGCTGTTGAGACGATGCAGGCGCTGGTCCCCGTCATATGAAAAGTAACACACATACACGCGCAAACACGCCGACAGACACACTGACACAGGACCTACAACCCCAAATCTCGGAAGACTGAACTCCAAACCCTAAACCCTAAACCCTAAACCCGAAACCCTAAAGCCTAAACCCTAAACCCTAAACCCTAAACCCTAAACCCAAACCCGAAACCCTAACGACCAAACCCTACCGGCCCCGAGACCCCTTCAGGGCTTACCCAAGAAGCACAGGAAGCCTGGGCCGCAAAACCCGAGTCCCAATTGAGGCCCTTGGCCCAGAAGAGCGCCCTGAGGGTTTAGGGCTTGGGATCCAGAAGGTTCAGGAGTTAAACCCAAGCCTCATCCCCCGAAGCCCTAAACCCTAAACCCTAAACCCCTAAACCCTAGACCCTAAACCCGAAACCCGAAACCCTAAAAACCCCAAACCCGAAACCCTAAACCCGAAACTCGAAACCTTAAACCCCATCTGCTTCGCCCGGGCCTGATGTTTTCCTGTGGATCCCACAAAGGAGGCCCTAAAGGAGTCCTTTACGGAGCCCTTTTGGAGACCCCTGTGTTAGCGGCACTTAAACCCCGAACCCCCTTAGACCTAAACCCTAAACCCCAAGCCCATAAATCCGAAACCCTATCTGCTTAGCCCGGGCGCCTGAGGTTTGGAACTCGGCCTCGGGTGGTGGGCCTCTCAACAGCGGCACCTGCGCTTTTGAGCGAAACAGGGACTTGACTTCAGAGGCCTTAGGATGGCTTTAGGACTTAGGATGGCTTTAGGATTTAGGGTTTAGGGCTCAGGGTTTGGGGCTTAGGGTTTAGGGTTTAGGGCTTAGGGTTTACGGCTTAGGATTTCAATTTGGGGTTTATGGCTTTTAAGCTTAGTGCGTAGGGGTTTAGGGTTTAGGGTCTAGGGTCCTTGCAAGTCGGGTATGAGGAGTAGCGTTTCAACTAGGATCCCTTACCGAACGAAGTTCACCTGTTATTTTGATGCAGCATTCGACGGACTATCCTAGGGTTCACAATCCATGGCCGTCTATATCAGGAGCCCTCAAAGCGATCCCAACCCAACCCTAAACCCTAGACCCTAGACCCTAAACCCTAAACCCTAAACCCTAAACCCAACCCTAAACCCCCGAAGAACTCCCTCCTGCTTCGGTCCACCGGCTTCCTTCACAGTGATGACAATGTCATCCCAGCCGTTCCAGACCGCAAAGTAACACAGCTTCTCCCACCTCGGCTGCCCATTAAAGAGTCCCCGAGATACCCTAAATCCTCGGCCCTAAACCCTGACTCCGTACCTCTTTAAGCCCATGAAGGAGCCCTTATAGAGGAGCCTGAGAAGGAGCCCGTAGACGAAGCTACTGTAAGGACTCTGAATTGCCACCTAGCCACTGCCGCGTCCACTCCTCCTCAAGCTGCGCCCAGTCCTCACAAGCCCTCAAAGCCTCGATCCTTGCTTGAAAAATCCACAAAAGCAAGCCCTTTGGGATTTTAGGGAGTATACTTACTACCAAAAAAAGAAGACAAAGCCTAGCCCTGAACCCTACGCCCCCCCCAAAACCTAAGCCCTAAACCCTAAAGCCTACAAACCCCCCCAAAACCCCCCAAGGCCCAAAGCCCTAGGCAGTGCGTTGCTAAGGGTCCCATCCTCCAACCTGCTGGTATTGACGGTGGCCTCCTGGTCAAGAGCGTGAAGGCTGGGATTTAGGGTCTTAGGGCTTGGGAGTTAGGATTTAAGGCTTAGGGTTCAGGGTTTAGAGTTTAAAGGTTTATTTTTTTTAGGGCCTTTTGGATGACTGCATGAGCTTGTCCCCCAACCCTTGCGGGGTTTAGGGTTTAGGGTTTGGGGTTTGGGGTTTAGGGTTTAGGGTTCAGCAGCTCCGGATCGAGCCGGCTCCAGCCGAGCTCGCCATTTCGATCCTAGAAAAATACCCAGCCGGCCAGGAACACTGAAAAACATATCTTTTGATCATCCTAGAGCTTAGATCCTAAATCCAAAAACCTACATCCTGAACCCTAGAGCTTAAACTTCACACTCCCAAACCCTATGATAGGAAACCTAATTAGGCCCTGAACCCTCAACCCTGAACCTAGACCCTGAACCCTAAGCCTTGAACCCTAGGCCCTGAACCCGAAAACTTGAGCCCTGGACCCTAAACCCTGAACCCTCGCCCCTGAACCCTGAACCTTGAGCCCTAGGCCATGAACCCTAAACCTCGAGCCCTGAACCCTATAGGCCCTAGACCCTGAGCCTTCCTTGATTTTGGCGATTTCTTCGTTGAATTTGGCGAAAAAACATGTTCAACGAAAACGTCGCCATATTCAACGAAGGGCCGGCATTCGTTGAATTTAGCGGAAAAAGGAGTGAAGAGGAACTCGCCATACTCAACGACGAGTATGGCGCTTTCTTCCTTGAATTTGGTACCAAAAATGCCAGATTCAACGAACAAAAATCGCCGTATTCAACGAAAAGGCCGGCCTTTGTTGAATGTGGCGATTTCTCCGTTGAATTTGGTAAAAGGAAGGCGCCATACCTTAACCCTAAGCCCTAGGATTCATCGCCTTATGTGATCGGTCATAAGCCCTCAACCCTGGACCACAGGGGAACGGTGCAAGAGGCTAGGACTAGGACTGCCTTTGTTTTGAGGCTTGCCTTTCTTTGAGGGATGAGGGTTTACCCCTCCAGGTTCGGAGGCTGTGTGGGTTTGGGGTCAGCCCATTGCTTAGGGTGGTCTGAGTTTAGGACTCAGCGTTTGAGGTACACCCTAAACCCTAAACCCGCAGGCTCCGGAGATGAATGTGAAATTGCCCCGAAAGAAGCGGGGCCGTCCTTCGAGAGCTGATCTGCCACATGGTTTATCAGAATTTCCGTTGCCATGCTGACATCTTCGTCTTCGATGGAAAGATCCTCTGGATTCGCGTCACCTCTTTCATGGTGTGACTGTAGCGTTGCCCTTATCACAGCGTCATAAAGCCAAAGTTGCTTGTCTACTCGGTGCTCCTTCACCTTGTGTTTGAGGCTTGCACGTACGCAGGCGAGTGCAGAACCGACCATCGTGTCGAAAAGGATCAAGCGGTTCAGTGCCTCAGAATGCTTCCGAAGACGCTCGGCAGCAACGTGAAGGTCATACCTCGTCGGTGCAGCTGGCGTCGTGGCTCCTTCAAGGAGCACCTCGGGTTCATCATCTGGTGCTCCGTCGGGCGCTTTTTCGGCAGGTATAAGCTCCGGCCTGCTGTCCAGCAAGATGAGAGGAATACCGTTGGTCACACAGTTCAACGCCTCGTACTTCAGGACATTCACGTCCCCACCGGTCCACAGGCCCAAGACGGGAAGTGAGTTGCGGAGAGATGATACAAAGATGTTCTCAAATTGCACGGCCGCGCGTGGGTCGTGGAGTCTCTTCTCGTCCAAACATTCGAAGACAACGTAGGCAGCAGCGCCCTCTACCAGCCGATGGCGTGGCCACAGCACCGGGTCCACGCCGTAGGATTGAGTCAGGGCAGGGATGAAATCAGCCTTCCTCCATGTGTTATTGCTCTGCAGTAGCTTTTGCTCGAAGCTGTTGGGCTTCAGTTTCGTCGGTATATAGTAATTCCGAGCATTCTCGACAATGAGCAGTTGAAACGGACACGAAGCTCCGAGACTATTCTGAATGGGCTCGCTGACTTCAGCAAAGGCCTGGCAACAGAGGGCAAACGGCACCATGCGGCTTTACACATAAGTGTATATTGCCATCGGTCAACATGTACTAGCTGATCGTGTTGCCTAGGTGCCGCACTGTCAAAAGCAATACGTGTATACCTATATCTACATCTACATCGAAGTCACCGTCTATGTTTGTATTTTCTACATTTATATCTATAATCAATCATCTATATCTATACCTGTAAGGGTCTGTGTCTAGTGCTCTATGTACATTTATGTATATATGTCTACACTTATGCATATATATATATATGTATACAACTGTACGTTTTCGCATACCTACAAAAGGTATATGCAAGACAAGCATAACATTCCTGTAACATTCCTATCCTGAGAAAAAACCTTCGTTTCGGGTCCGAGCTTTGGGGAATGCAGGGTGAGATTCAGGTATTTGAGAATTGGTGGCTTAGGTAGGGCTTTGGGGCGGCTGCAGGGTTTCGGGTTTGGTTTAGAGTAGGAAATCTTCGTAACCCAAGAGCCGTGGTGAGGCTGCAAGTGCTCCGGCCGACGATCAACGCGTTCGTTTGCATGGCCACAGGAAGGAGCACGTCGCGGGCCACCATGTTCCTGTAGAGGCCGAGTGCCCTACAGCTCAAACCTTCTAGCAAAAGCGATTGCACCCCGCAATCCTTGCACCTGTCCATATACAAGTATATACAGTCTACCCCAAAAAAACATTTCAGATAGCACGGCCCCTATGCTGCAGCTAGGATTTAGGGCTTGGTGGTTCAGTCATGGGTCGCTGTTCAGCTTTGCTTAAAGGATCCTGGGAAATAGCAACTCGGGCTAACAGCTTTAACTGCGAGTAGCTCCAATGAGATTCGGTCCTCCAGTACTTACTTACCCTAACTCTAAACCCTACACCCTAGACAGTGAACCCTAAACCCTAAACAGTAAACCCTAAACCCTAAACACTAAACAGTAAACTCTAAACCCTAGTCTTCCAGTACCTACTTACGAAGTCCCCTGATCCTCCAAGCCTGTGGGGTATAGGGCTTCAGACCTCAAGATGCATCACTATCGGTTTAGGGGTTTAGGGGTTTAGGGTTTCGGGTTACCTGCACTAGGGGTTTAGGGGTTTAGGGGTTTAGGGTTTCGGGTTACCTGCACTAGGGGTTTAGGGGTTTAGGGTTTAGGGGTTTAGAGTTGAGGGTTTAGGGTTTAGGGTGACCTGCGCGATACTTCCATTGAGGCTTCAGTTCTTGCAGGGGGTCCCCCTCTTCTGAAACGAGGGAACCCGAGCTGCGAGTGAGGGGTCTGGGCACTTTTCTGATTCAGGGTGTACCCTTCCGAAGATTAGGGCTCAAGGATCTTCTTTAGGGTTTAGGGTTTTGGGTTTTGGGTGTTGTTTTTAGGGTTTAGAGTTTAGGCTTTTAGGGTTTAGGGTTTACGGGATCTTCGCCCGCATCTCGGCTCGGGATCGAACGCAATTTCCCGCAAAGTGCAGCAACAAAAATGCACGAGCCAAAAACTCTGCCGGTTTCATTGTCTGTTAAGGACCAGTACTAAACCAACCCGCTGAACACATAAGCCACGAAGATGTGGACCCTCCTGACTTCTTCGTCTTGGAACGCGTAGCAAAGCCCGCTGCGAGCGCCTACATCCTCAAGCAATCAGAACGTACAAAAGAGCCGCTGAATTCTGGCTGGATTCATCTGCCGCTCGACCTTCTCCTCATGACCAAAGAGTTCTGGAACCGTCTTGGTGGGCAAGAAATCTTTCAGTCGAGACTGTCCTTTCCAGTAGCTATGGCCACAAAGAGACGGAATCAGCCAGATCACGAGCCTCAGCTGCATCACAACAGCTCAGGTTTAGCGGTTCGGGGTGCAGCTTTTGTAAACCCACGATATCCGAAACCACTAAACACCCCCAGCGAAGCTGGAACCCTTGAAAGCAAGCTTTTTACACCTCGATCCCAAGAGGTCCCAAACCCTACACGGGAGCTTCCGAAACTTAGGGGTACCTTATCTTGGGGGTCCCTTCATAATAAGGATCCTACGATTTTGGGTGCTGCACTAGGGTCCCCTTAAACCCGAAACCCTAAATCCTAAAACATATTAGGGTGCTATATCTATTAGGGTCCCCCTAATTTCGGAAGCCCCTACAGATGCCTCACCCCTAGACCCAGAAAAAGGGATCCTCGGGAGCTTTTTCAACAATTTAGGGTTTAGGGGTTTAGGGTTTAGGGTTTTAGGGTTTAGGGTTTAGGGGTTTAGGGGTTCAGGGGTTTAGGGCTTAGGGCAACCAGTTTTTGAACGAACAAAACGATTCTGGACCCGAGAAGGTTGACCCAAAGCATGGCGAAACCAATCGCAGAATGTGCATGTCCAAAAAAGACCGAAGAAAGCAAAGATCCTAAACCCTAAGCCCCAAGAACCAAACATTAAACCCTAAACTGCAAAACCGACAAAACCAAAAACAAACACAACAAAAAACTAAAAACCCGAAACTCTAAACCCCTAAAAAACCCTAAACCCAAAAAAAACCTAAACCCTACACTCCCCAAAAACCCTAAAACCCCTAAAAACCCTAAAAGCCCTAAAAACCCCCTTAAAAGCCCTAAAACCCTGAAAACCCTAAACCCTACACCCCTAAACACCCCAAAAGCCCTAAAAACCCTCTAAAACCCTAAGAAGCCAGGAAAAAACACCAAAAACCCTAAAAAAACCTTTACAAAAAAATAGTAAAATACAAATTTGCAAAAAGAATAGTAAAATACAAACGAAACCCGAGCCTTGGGGCTTAGGCTCCTGGATGCCAAGCGCCTCACGGACCTTCGGCATGCGCTCGGCCGTGAAATGCAAAGCCTGCCTGGGCTTTTTGGGGTGTGTGTTTTTGATTTTTTGGTGTGGTTTCAGGGGGTTTTAGGTGGTTTTAAGGGGTTTTCGGGGGTTTGAGGGTTTAGGGTTTAAGGTTGAGGGCTTTGTTTCCTCCTTTCTCTCCCATCCCACGCCGCATAAGGTGGCCAACCAACCCTGTTTCTTTTTTGGGGCTCAGGGTCAGGGCCCAGGGGCAGGGCTTTGCCGGAATCTGCTCACTGAGTCCCAAGGACCAGAGCTTTGGCTTTAGGTACTTAGGGAGGCGTTACCCTCGGCCTTTCGCCATCGATCGCGAGGGGCTGAATACAAGCGCCGCCCCATCCCTAAACCCTAAACCCTAAACCCTGAACCCTAAACGCTGAACCCTAAAACCCTAAACCCTAAACCATAAAAAAAACTACAAATCCATGTAGAACTCAGGGGTTGAAGTAGCAAGGGCCTTCACGTGCCAGGGAGCCTTTGAAGGAGTGCACCCTGAAACACATGGGTAGTTCTCTAAAGTAGGGTCCCTTTTAGGTCCCCAATATAGTGCGGCACCCTTATAAAAAGGATCCTACAAGGGACCCTAATTTGGAGAACTACCCACGTAAGTCCGCCTTCTTACACCTTGGCCAAGGCTACAACCAGCCCAGACCTTCAGGGGCGCAAGGCTTTAGGGTCTAGGGCTTCTGGTGGCGGGTTTTGCCTTTTTAGGGTTTAGGGTTTAGGGTTAAGGCTTTAGGGTATGGGGCTTCTGGTGGCGGGTTTTGCCTTTTGAGGGTTTTTTTTTAAGTGCAGGGGCCCTTCTTCTTTTAGGGTTTAGGGTTTAGGGTTTATAGGGTTTAGTGTATTGTTTAGGTCTTGCCTGGCTGACTGGCTGACTGTCCCTCAATCTGCTGAGGAGCTTGTTGGTGAAATAGATGACCTGGCGGCCTACTTTATGCGGACATGAGGGTTGGCGCGAAGCTGCTTTGCCTTCGAGGTCCCTACTCTACAAAAGCAGAAACACGTACTAGGAAACTCTCCACTGTAATTTAGGGGCCTTCAAAACGGGGTATAGTATACTATTATCATATCTATGGCTGGGACCCTGAGGAGTAGTTTTGGTAAATCGGGCAACTGCCTACTAAAGCTCACAAACCTGGTGACTCAACGCTACTGCTGGTGGAACTGGGCTCTGCAACTTAACCCTAAACCCTAAACCCTAAACCAAGGTTTTAAGGTCTCATTGTGTTTCGGCCTTGGTCTCGTGGAGAAACTCCCCCACGTTGTAGGTCACCCTGGAGACCATGTGCTGCAGACCTTGGAGCATCTACCCGAAAGCTCCCTCAGAAAAAGGGGGAAGGGGTTGGTTTCGGATTCGGGCTCAGCAGGTTCTGGGGGATCGGTTTGGAACTTCGACTGTGGCGTCGAGCATTGGAGGGTTGAGTTCGTGCGTCATACTGGTTGAAGATTCAACCTCTTTCGGGGCAGGGGTAGGGTGCGAGGATGCGGTTGCAGCATGAGCATGTCGTACAGGCATTGCCGAATCGACAAACACGGGAGAATAACCCTAAACCCTACACCCCTAAACGCAAAACCCCAAACTCCTAAATCCCTGAACCCCTAAACCCTAAACCCTAAGGTGGCGGTAATGCTCTTCTCCAAAGCCTAAACCCTGCACCCTGCACTGGAGCTTCAGACTCTCATTGCAGGACCAGATAGGATCCCTCACTCCACCGACAGCGGATCACAGTGCATCCCAAGCATTCCATCCCAATGCTGTGTCTTCTCTGATCCTGAAACAACCTCAAACCTTTAGAACTCGAAACTTGAGGAACCTATACCGGGGAGCCTGTTATAGAACCCTATACTACCCTTAAAGGGGACCCTATTATAGAACCCTATACCACCGCTAAAAAAAGGGTCGGTTAGGGGTTTAGGGTTCAGAGCTAGGGCTTCGGCTTGACAGTAGGGCCCAAGACCCTACCTGGCGCTTCCACACCCGCTAAAGTTGTTGGCAGGC
>CAJNJA010014939.1:0-11978 GCA_905231915.1 Symbiodinium necroappetens | reverse complement strand
TATGTATGTATGTATGTTTGTATGTTTGTATGTCTGTATGTCTGTATGTCTGTCTGTCTGTCTGTCTGTATGTCTGTCTGTCTGTATGTCTGTATGTCTGTATGTCTGTATGTCTGTATGTACGTATGTATGTATGTATGTATGTATGTATGTATGTGTGTATGTAGGCAGGTATGCGTGTATGTGTGGATGCATACATGCATGCACGCATTGCAATTTGTGTATGTATGTATGTAGGTATGCATGCATGGGTGGACGTATGTATGTATGTATGTATGTATGTATGTATGTATGTATGTGTGTATGTACGTATGTACATATATATGCATGCCTGTATGTATGTATGTATGTATGTATGTATGGATGGATGGATGGATGGATGGATGGATGGATGTATGTATGTGTGTATGTACGTATGTACATATATATATACTTATATATATATATATATATTTATGCATGCATGCATGTATGTATGTATGTATGTATGTATGTATGTATGTATGTACGGATGGATGTATGTATGTATGTATGGATGATTTTGCATCTTTGAAGCGTTACATGATAAATTAGGACAGGTAGACAGGCATTGCAAGCGTGCACAGATCTGCGTTTGCTTTCGTGTGCATATAGTGCAGCACATTATGTCAGCTGCCATCTGATGACAGAGTTGTGTTATGTACAGTTCTATGTACAGTTTTGTGGCAATGTTGGTAAAGGCAGAATCATGAGCATGATTAGGCACTGTGCATGTAAATCGAAACTGGCTGAGCAGTCGATTGCATTGCTATCTCGCCTGATGGGCAAATCACTGGCAGCGAGCCTGTAGCAGGCATGCATGCGTGTAGGCGCAATCTCCATGGTCACGTATACATGTATTGGTGTAGCTAAATGAGTATGCATGGTCATATGTACATACATACATACATACATACCTACGTACGTACGTACGTACATACATACATACACATTTACATACATACATACATACATACATACATACCTAAATGTGTGCTTGCATGCATACATGATGCAATCATAAGACACACTGGCACACACAAACTATGCAGACATGCAGCAATCTCTGCATGCTCAGCCACACTGACCGTCCAACTGGAACTTGGGAGAGCGCTGTGAGCAGATGAGGGCAGATGGCTGTTCCACACGGACGAGGTCAGCCCATGTTGCATCTTGCTCCGTATTGGTTTCTGTATTCTTCCTGTTTCTGGAGGCTCAGCATCAATCCTCTGCGCACTCGCTTGCCTTGTCCACTCGCTTGCCATGTGCTTTTGCAAGCAGGTGCAATTATCGCTTTCAGCGTGGACGGAAAGATGCTCCAAGCTGTTGCGAACTCAATTGCCTGTCCCATGTGTTTTCATCCGGACTTACTGCAGGTGCCAGGAAAGAGTATCAAAGAGCACAGCGTTGAGGACATCCGGCATGCCAGCCCAAGTCAACACACTATCAGGTAGCTTTCCAATGCAAAGGAGCTGTTAGGGCATCATGCAGGGCAATGGCCACGAGCTTAGCTGAGCGGCGGCCTAGCAGGATGGATTGCAGGTGTCCCCGCACATAAATCCGCTGCAGGCAGGAGAGCCTGCAAGCGTTTCCTGGACCCTTTGGGCGTGTAGAGAGCTCGACGACTGATGTTCTAGCCTCATGCCACGTCATGCTGTTCTTTACACGAGCCTGAGTTCTTTTCTGGAAGCCGTGGCTTGAATACAGGTGCTCCTCCGGCACTTGGAGAGCATGGCCCTGTCTTTTGACAAGGGTGAAGTTGGGCCACTCCCCCAGTCCGACTCAGTCCAGCGGCATGCCTGTCTTGAACGGCACTTCGGCGCTTGCAGGTGCAGCACGCTGGAGTCCGCAACCGGATTCCCGCATTCCGCTGCCGGACGCCGACTGTCTTTCAACGCATGTCGCGTTGATGTGCTGGTGTGTGCTGCTGGTGTTCCAGAATGTTAACACGCTCAGGCGATTGCCTCTCGCTTTCTTGCCTGTCTCGTCAAAGCCGGCGGTTCTCGCCTCAACATGGGCATGCTGACGCCACGTTACGTCTTGCCTCATCGGCCTACTTTACTGAGGAAAAGTGCAGAGCGATGAGTTCTGGCAGCTCTTCACGCCGGTCCGGCCCAAGCGACTGCAGCGACTTCGTGGAAGCAGAATGTTCTTGTTGCAGGTCCTTGCTTCTAGGGCATCGTCGCTGAGAGAGGCGGGTGATCTCTCCCCAATGCAAAGGATATGCGTTGGAAGCCCGGGGTTGCACGACGGCTGCACAGAAAGCAGCTTAGCAGTTCCTGAGGCTCGGCTCTGCAAGGGCGAGGTCTCTGGGGCGCTCGAGGCGGAGTGGGGCCTCTTTTCGGTATTTTTCCGGGGTCTTTCCGCTGGCCCGTTCACCTTTCAAGCGAAAGGCTGATAGGTCTCCTTGCCACGTGGTCGGTCAGTCGGTCCATCTGCCGGTCTTTCAAACAGTCCGTAAGTCGCGTGCACCATTTCGGTCAGTAGCGAGTCCTTCCGTTTGACAGGCCCGTCTGCAGTTTGGTCAGTGAACGGTCGGCCGTTCGGATCGAGTGTCTGTATGCTGTGACGAGCACGGCGGAGATGATGTTTAGATACCAGGAGCTGATCTGAACGTCTTAGTAAGGAAGATGAGGCATCCTCCAGCAAGGATAAGGGTGATGCTGTCTTTGCTTCTCTGTGATAGGAAGCTATTTTGCTTCGCAGATTGATTGTTCACGCTTCGCATCGTGCGCCTCGGCCGCAGAAGTCTTGGCAGCGCGGGTGGGGCCGGGGAGAGGGCCGGAGTGGGGACTTCAGCTCTTCTGTCCGCTCGACCTGACGCTGTTTGACCTTGGTTGGCGTGCGTCTGGTCGACGTCGACCATCCACCCTCCGGTGCGGGCGGTCTGGGCCCAGACGCTTCACGCCGCAACCCACGCTCACCGTATGGAGGGTGAAGCGGGAGGGGGTGACACTTCGCCATCGTCTTCCGGGTGCAAAGGCAAGGCAGGGGTGGGGGAGGGAGTGCGGTGTGACCCCTTCAAGCTTCACTGTTGAGGGGATATATAAGGGATAAACGGAGGTGTGGGAAACTCTGACCGCTTCGGGCCCCAAGCAAACCAGCTCCCGGTCACAAGCGATCAAGGAGAGCAATCCACAGGGCAAGCGATCTTCCCAAGCCGCCATGCGACTTGTGTCGGTCATGGCCTGTGATTGCATGCTCATTTGCTTCCCAAGCACGGATCTTCGAGAGAAAATGGATAGTGGTTGAGATAGGGCAAAAAGTCAGCAATATGTGTATGGGATACAGAGTTTTGGTATTGCTCTGGCGCAAGACAAGCACATGCAGACTCAGATAGAGACTGGAAGCGCGAGCCAGGACGCTGGCAAAGCTGGGCTTTGGTCACACGCGATGGCGATGCCTTTGTCTTGGTCTACATCCCTGCGGTCCCTGCGTATGCTCACGGCTGCCTGTCATTGCTCAGTTCGCGGCTTGTCGACCCGCCGTCTTTCGTGGGGTCCTCGGCTCTCACTGGCCGGAGCATATGGAAGCTTGGAGAAGCTTCGAGGATACAGTTCTCCTTCGTTTCTCCGAAGCTGCCAGCGCTGGCAGCAATGAAGCTGAATCCCCAGAGCGAACATAGGAGACTGTAGGAGGCTGTGGGACTTGACTGTTCCGCCGAAGAGCAGGTTTCACCAGGCCTGTCTGCTCAAGAGTTACAGGACCTTGCACTCTGCTCGTCAATGAAGTGAAGAACCGGCGACGGTCAGTGGCAGGATCCTGCCGTTCTCGCACTTCTCCTGCTTTACGAAACCATGGCGAAAGGAGACTTACACGGCTCAGCAGACCCGTGCCAATCCTTGCCATCGGTGAACGCATCGTGCCAGGAGGTCAGCCTGACATCTCCGACAAAGCAATGGCCGGCCCATCTCTCGGCGAACTGCTGCGGCAGCTGTGCATGATACTCTGGGGGCCACTACAGTGCCTGCTTTAGTACTGTAGCAGCTGGTGCAGACATGTGGCAGAATGCCTTCACGGTCACAGCAGTTCCCGGATCCTCTGAGGATGGCCCGCGATTGCTGCCATGTTTTCCTTGCTGCGGCAGCCTGAGCAACAGCCACTGGTTGTAGAACGGGAGCAGAGAACAGACCTGCAAAGGCTGCGGCCGTGCGAGCATCGAAACGATGCGGTAAAGTTCATCGAGATCCTGGCTTCAAGGCCCATTCATCGATCTCAGGTTCATGGCACCATGACATGAAGAGGGTACCGAATTCATGCCGGTTTCGTCCTGAAGGCTCGCAAGTGCTGGAGATGTCTTCGCAGCCCATGTGTCCCAAACTCAGTACCAAGCCCGAGTCGGCTCAGCCATCCGACGCGTCTTGAGACATGGTGTGACATGGTCTTCTTCTGTACGGCACGCATGCTTTTCGATGGCTTTAGAGAGTTGAAGATCCGACCTCGAAATACAAGACCTTGCAAGCCGGTAGCACGCAGAAGGTGCTACCTCATGACCGGTGAGAGAACCCTGGAAGCTGCCCGGGCCTCGGCGAGAGATGAGATGTTGTCATGGTCCCACGCCCCACGCCGCCGCACGCCACTAGGTTGATGCTCCATCCAGCCAGAGGCTTTACCTTCGTGCCACGGAGTGTTGCGGCCTTCGATGGCTGTCGACTTGCAGCGCTTGCTGAGGCATGGTGTGCATACTGGGCGTGGAGCACCGCAGCCCGAAGAACTTCGCAGGGCCCTCTGTTTTTGCAACGGCAGAATCAAGAACTCACAAAGTCCTCTCGAGTGTATTGTCTCCGGAGCAAGTCAAAACGGGCTGGCTTTTTAATCTGCTTGCAAGGTTCTTTTTTTTCAGGGTCCGGTCAACGGACGCATACCCAAGCAACAGGAGTAGGGAGAACGGGGGCTGGAAAAAAACCCAGCAGGGGGAGGCGGGGGCGGCGGCCGAGGGTAGCCTCGCGGGGGACCGTCGGGTCTTTTTCCCCCCCTGTAAGGAGAAGCCCCGCGACAGGTGTCGCACGACCGCGGGCTGGGAAGGATACTGCAAGACGGGTGACAACAGGAAAAAACCCAATGAGGGACTCCACGGCTTTTTTTTGGGCTGCAGGCACCGGAAGGGAGGAAGTGCGTGAACATCCCAGAAGGGCTGGATTTTTGGGGCGCAACCCCGCAGCAATGGTCGGGTCTTCTTTCCGCCTGCTGCACAGGTAAAGCCTCGCGACAGAGGCGAGAGACCTAGCAAACGGGCGGTTCGGAGAGGTCAGAAAAAAAACCCAAAACACGGAAGCAGGTGAGGAAGAGACCCAAAGCCAGGCGAAGAAAGACCAAGCCCAGTTGAAACTGCCTTTCAGCAGCAATCTCCATGGCCATCAGCATGAGGCGGCACAGATGTTGTCACTTTGCAAGTTCTGTTTCCTGAGAGGCTCGCCTCCTCGACCCGCTGGCGCTGCAGATGTGCGCCATTGCACCTTTGAGAAGGGAAGCAGTGCTTCTCGGGTTGGGGCAGCAAAGATGAAATATCCCAAGTTACTTTGTGTCGCAGCTTCATCTGTCTATATTGCCCCCCGACTGACCTCTCGCACTGTCACTGCACTCAAACCTCAGCTAAAGCCAGGTCCGAGGCATACGAGTATGCAAGAGCCTCATACTCTCGGCATGCAGCGTTCAACCTCCTTGGACGAGTTTCGCAATCCCAGGCCATTCGATGCGGAGATGCAGACGCGCTCTGTCCTACCATACAGCCCTTCAAGCTGGCACACGTGGCTCGTCCACATCGACACGGTTTTGACTCCGCAGGGTCCTTTGCATTTTCCTAGGCCATGCTGCTTGCTGATGTGGGCCTCGTCGACAAAGCTCGACGCTACATGACTTTGCTTCAGGCAGGTGCTCTGCTTCCGTGACACATTGCTCTTATGGGCACACTGGCAACACTTGGTGCTTTTGGGGGAGGCTTTTGTAAAGGCCGTCCCGCAGAATCGGCTCTCTGATGCTGCCAGCTTATGTTGAAGAACTCATGTCGATTCTCGTGAGAAGCCCATTCCGTCCTCGGAAGCTTATAAAGCCCCGAGGCATTCAGATCGAGCATGCGTGAATTCCACGAGGCATGTACAAATCCTTGTCACGAGAGCCCTGCTTTGAATCGTGTGGGCAGGTCTTGAATCCCAGCTTGGCTGGCAGATCTCTCAGCTCGTTAATCGTTGCGCATTTGGCTGTCTAGGGTGGTCTGCTACTCAGGTCAGGCAGCAGATGCCCCAAGGGTCGGCAAGGTTTTCAAGGACCTCATGTGCAGTTCTACAAGGTTATGCTGCGGATTTCGCGTCCCAAGTGTTCAGTTGACAGGACCTTGTTCGTAACTTTGCCGAGACGACGGGCTTGGCGGTCAAGCCGACTCCTCCACCAGCTTTGCCAGCAGACGAGTACCCATCTGAGTCCAGTAGCCTGAGCACGGGTAAACATGTGCAGGAATGATGCAGACTATCCATCGTAGATAAAGGTGTGCGCAGCCAGAGACAGCACATTGCCCGCATGGTTGCAAGGCCAGACAGCAGCCTGCAGCCAGCTGCGCAGCCGTTGCTGCAGCCTGCGGGCACTTCTCCATCATCCAGTTTTCCACCCATGCAGCCTTTCCAGCCACTGCCTGCTCAGCCACCGCAGACGCCATCACAACCTGTACCCACCCCGCCACCCGCTACTCAATTTTCGTCTCCTCCTCAAGCCACCACAGGCCAGGTGTTTTGTGAGTGCATCTGCTTGCCTGCATACATGGTGGCATTCCGCGCAGGCCCCTTCTCCAATCCAGCTTACCCGACGCTGCTAGCTCGGTTTTGATTCGTCGGCGAGGGCGAGAATGAAAGAAGTTCTGCTGGCTCTGAGGCCACCGATGAACTCCGGCTTCGGCGCTTCCCCGTTCCCGCCGTCCCCGCAGCCGCAGCAGCCCAGCGCTGGCATGCAGGAGTTGTCCTGTCTCTGTGCATCTGGTCAATTCGGACTTTCGTCCTCCCTGCAGGTTCCGCCAAGCTCGCAGCCTTTCGCCGGTAGTGTGCCGTTTGGTGGTGCCGGTCAACTGCCCGGAGGCCGAAGCATTTTAAAGCTTGCTGGCTGTTGATCCGCAGCTGTGCCAGGTGGCATGGGGGACGGCTTTGTTCTTGACCCAGTGGCGAGTTTGGAAGCGGCTTGATGTGGATCCCCTGTCTTCGTCTCATGATTGCTTGCTCTGAGAGGCTCCACCAAACCCCTTACAGCCTTTCTCAAGTGCGCCCTATGGTGACGTCAGCCGGCTTCCAGTATCAAGCACATGTTCCTCACGCTCTTCACGCTGTTGCCAGGTGGCACGGGAGGCGGCTTCGTGCCTGGCTCGGTTGGACGCCAGCATCCCTCTGTCTGAGAATCTCTGGTGGCAAGGGGCAGCCGGACGGTGGGAGCATGCAGGTGCAGCCGGGTCGAAAGTTTACCATTTCCGCACGAGCCGTCATTTTCCTGAGGACAGAGCGAAGCCACCGGAACGTATGGACTATGCCGATACGCTGGAAAACGACCCCTTGATCAATGCTGGCAAGGCGAGCGGTCCCACCCTGGTTGCCCGAAATGCCAGCCGCGATCGTGACAAGGCGGTGTTCGGCTTTGGCAAGTCCCTTTTTTCGGTTTGCTCCTCATTGCTCAACCACGTGTTGAAGCAGTGCCGCCAGTGCATCCACCAGCAAGGCTGCAATGAACAGAACGCAGGGCGACAACAGAAATAGTCCGGAAAAGGAGGAGAAGAAGGCATCTTGTTCGTGTTCTGTGGACTTTTCGACTGAACTTCCGTCGGGCTGCCTAAGTCAGGAGCAAGGGTTCTACTACGACAAAGATAAAGGTCGGTGGATGCAGCATGGTGTGGAGGAGAACCGCGGGCTGCTGACATAATGTTGACGGTATCTTGCAGTGAAGATTTTTTCAGTGAGGACAAAGACCAGGCCAACATATCGGAGTACGACCCTCTGACGGGCAAGAAGCTGCTCCCCAAGGTCACAGCCCCAGCTTGTGCAGAGCCCTGCTTGTGCGTTCTCATTCTCTGTGTTCTTCCTCGTTGTCTCTGCCAGGTTTCAGATATACCGCCTCCACCGTCAATGGCCCGGCACTGACCTCCCGGAATTTTCGTTGGATTAGGGTGGGAGCGATTTCGTGGCAAGGGCGGCATCGGAGCTCCTCCCATGGTCGGTCCACCACCAATGGGCGTCTCACCGCCCATGGGTGGTCCACCACCAATGGGCGTCTCACCGCCCATGGGTCCACCGCCGAGCGGGGGTCCACCTCCGGCTGGGCCGCCAATGGGTGGGCCGCCAATGGGCGGGCCACCGCCGATGGGCGCGCCTCCGCCGATGGGCGGGCCACCGACTCCAGCAGCAGGAAGCGGGGTGTCGGAGTCGCATCAACGAGTGACGGCAGAGCTTCGTGTTGGACCGCCCTTGGCTTTTCAGGCAACCCTTACGCTGCCGGAGCTTTTCAAAGAAATGCCGGTGCATCGGCCCTCTACGCCCAGCCGGCCAGTTTGATCATCTGGCGCTTCGGAAAGCCGGGAAGCGTGGCAGGTAAACCCGCTTGGAGGACCTGCAGGTCGGGTGGAGCAGTCTGCTGCATGACATGGCGGCCAACAACTACAGACAACCTCTATGAGAAAGGGGGTTCGTTCAGCTCAGGCGGTGCAGCGTCAGACCCCCAGCGTTTGCCAAACTCTCCATGACTTGGAGCAGCAGCAGGAAACAAACTTCCAGCTTCAAACGTGCTTGGTATGGCACGTGATTCCTTTGGGGTGCAAGCTAGGCGAGATGGCAGCTGAAATGAGGCCTTGCGGTGGTCTGGGGCCATGTGGAGCAGGAGCTGCCGGTTCCTTACACATCAGGGCAGCGACATGACGTTGACCCTCTCCTGCTATGTGCCGGTGCTGTCTTAACTGTACATGAATGCGTGCAGTGCGAGGCCCCGCCAGCCGCAGGAGCCGCGGCCGTTGAGCTTGTTTGGCTGTTGCCGAGATCGCTTCTCAAACCGCGCAGATATCGTGAGGAGCACCCCAAGCAACACCTTTCAACCAGGCTCGCGAACCATGCGTTGCGTCATGAGTGCTTTATGAGGACTCAAAGACGCGCGCAGACTATTGGCACAGGGTTCACCGAAGAGTACTTCGGATTGGGAAGGTTCGTCGTCTTTGGCAGAGTCCGCTCTCCCACCTTTTTGCGACTGAATTGGGGTATGATTCTGGAGCCTTCCTTGCATTGTCTGCTCGAATTTGGGTTTTGCGTCTAATTCCCTTTGCCAGGCTGGCATGGTGAGAGCGACGCCCTTCGGATAGCACAGAAAAGGCGTTTTTGGGTTGCGTCTTTTGCTTGCGGTCATTGCGTGGAATCAGCTTACTCTGCCTGCTCGGAGGGATTTGCAATTGTTGATCAGCTGTATGCAGCCTTCATTTACAGTGGCAAGATTCTCAGAGTCAGATCCCTTCAGATGTTGGTGCTTCGGGACGTGTGTTTGATCGCTCTGCAGCTTTGGCTCACAAAAGAAGAGATTGCAAATACCCATGACCGTCACTGTCGAGCTAAGCACCTTGAGTTTCGACGCGTTTTTTCTTGCAAGGTGCTGAGTCCAGCAGACTTGCAGCCAAGCATCCCCAGCAAGATCGTTTCAGAGCAGCTCGAATCGCTTTCAAACAGGGGTTATGTCCTCATGCTGGAGGAAGCTTTGGCTATGGAAAGTTCCCCACAGGGCCGGCGGGTCCGCACTCTTCTGAGAGTGCTGAAATCGCTGTGCACAAGACGACGACCGGATGCAGATGTCTCCTGATACTGTGACCCTTCGAAGCATCTGTAACAGCGCTGGCCTGTGGAGGCGTGCGCTGTCATCCTTTGGACCCGCCCCAAGAAGCAGATTTCACAACGTACATGGCAGTACATGCTCAACTGGTATTTCTGATTCCCCGTCCACATGCCCAGGATTGGCGTTGCAAGCTGTTTTGTTCCAGACAGGCCGGCTGCGAACCTAAAATGTCTGCCAAGGCTGCTAAGGAGTTTCTGACAACTCTCGTGTCAACATCTCAGAGGGGAAGGCCTCAGCGAGCGCACGCTTCTTCGGTTCCCTGTCATGCAAATCGCTTGCATGAGCTTTTTCATGAGCATCTGAACATCAGTGTTGTTGATGTTCCCCTCGCACCTCCCTCTCCGCTTGTACGGGAACAGTGACATGATAATCACAGCAGCTCAAGACAAGTATGTTTGCGTTGACTCTGGGGACTTGCCCGCAACTCCACCCTCCATGTTCATTCAGAGCGCAGTTCTCAGAGAAGGCGAGCAGCATGCATTAATATTTCTGTATCTGAAATATCTCGATTTGTCTACATGTGTGTATATATATATATATATGTATGTATGCCTTTATGTTTCTGTATATATATACATACACACCTATGTAAACCTATATATCCATATATCTATGAATCTATATCTATATACCTATATATCTATCTAGCTTTATACCTGTATACCTATATATCTACATATCTATATACCTGTATATCTATATCTGCATAGCTACATACCTACATATCTATACATCTATATATTACATGTTTTTATAAATCTATATACCGATATGTCCATCTATCTAGATATCTTTCTATCTATAGAATCTGTATATCCATGTATCTTTATATCTACATATTTCTATATCTACATGACGATATATCTCTATCTCAATGTATCTGTATGTCTATACCTCTATATCTCTATAGCTCTATATATCTCTATATGTCTATATTTCTATATCTCTCTGTTTCTAAATCTTTACATAGCTGTATATCTATATACCTATATATCCACAGATATATATCTATATATTTATACCTATATCTTCATCTGTAGCCATGTATATATATATATAAATGTATATATATATATACATATGCGCCATATATATATATACATACGTATATGGAGAGTTTAGGACCAGTACAAAAAGGGCTAGTTTGAACATCCCTTAAGTGCGTCGTCATTTCTGTGTTGGCTTGATGTCTTTTTAAGAGTATGCTATCAGCTGAAAGTGACTGCTTGACATGAAAGTTTTGACGGCGCTCCCTCGGAATCTGCGTTCTCGTTTCATTGGTCGTTTTCTTAATGCCTTAATGCTGCCCGGAAGCTATCTCCACCAGTCGCCGCCACTGCGTTTGCATCGTGTTCATGTGACTTTGCCTGTCCGTCTGTGTGTGTGGAGTCACATTGCGGAGTGACTGAATTTGGGAAGCTAGACAGGTGCGTGCGGCTGAGGAGTGGCCATCAACTCAGACAGATCTGCAGGCGCTAAAGCCCGCAAACAGTGTTTGGCGCTGCTGTTTTACAGGTGCGCCGCCAGGAAAGCTTGGATTGCGCGTCAGGGTCTTATCAAGCAAACTGTTGAGTGAGTGAGTGAGTGAGTGAATACTGCGGATGCAGATCAAAAGTAGGTGTGTGTGTGTAATCGTATGTATGCATGCATGCATGTATGCATGTATGCATGTATGCATGTATGCATGTATGCATGTATGGATGCATGGATGCATGCATGCATGCATGCAGGTATGCAAGCATGTATGTATGTATGGATGTATGTATGTATGTATGTATGTATGTATGTATGTACATATAAGTACGTATGTACGTCGGTATACCTGCATGTGACGTTCGTGTCTACGCATGTAGTGCTTTGGCATGTATCATTTTATGTTGGCTTGCTGGGCGGCCGGCTGGGTGGCTGGGTGGATGGATGGACAGATGCATGTATGTATGAATATGTATGTACGTATGTATGGATGGATGGGTGGATTTCACGTATGTATGTATGTATGTATGTATGTATGTATGTATGCATGTACGCAGGCGTGTATTCGTATGTGAAAATATGTGTGCGTACATGTTTCCGTCTGTATGTCTTTGTGTCTGTATGTATGTACGTACGTACGTATGTACATGTGT
>CAJNJA010014938.1:0-11978 GCA_905231915.1 Symbiodinium necroappetens | reverse complement strand
CAGACAGACAGACAGACAGACATATATATATATATACATATTTATTGTGTATGTATACATATAAGTTACATAAATCTAATACGACCCCAACCAGCAGGTTGCGTTTTTTAACTTTAGGGTTTAAGACTTAGATGTTTAACCAAAAAACTAGGAGCCGTGGAGGAAAGCTTCAGCTGGACGCTGCAGAGTCGACAAGCCTTTTTGTGTGAAGTTCCAGTTCTGAGTAGTCGCGCACATCTGGGGGCGCAGAAGCGGGCTGTCCCGTTCCGGGGGGAGAATACATCATGATCCGTGTATACTTGTAAGGGTGGGTAGGGAAAGCATGCCTGTGTACTTGTTTGTAAATGAACTGTTGAATGGGGGGGAGGGAGGGGGGGGGAGGGAGGGGGGAGGGGAGGAGGGGAATCCGAATAGGAACCTCTGACCGCTTCGGCCGGGGCCGAGGCGAATTAGGATCAGGTTTGGGGTATCGGTATTTTGTTTCTAGAAGTAACACGAGGAACCCCCAAAACCTTATTCTAATTATTAAGGCCCTTACATTTTTCTACAGCGGCATCTCCAACCTGTTTCTGGTCGGGGAAAGGGTTTGCAAGGTAATCTAGGTTAGTTTACTTCGGTTGGGGTTTTCCGCCGGTTTGGGGTTGCAGTTTTCGCGATTTTTGGGTGTAGTATTGCCGGCTCAACATGTCGGGATTGGTTTCTGGATATCCGAAGTTAGCGGATCCCCCAATCGACGATGCACTTGGGAAAGGTATCCCGGAACCCATGCCCTCGGGCCTGTCTAGCTTTAGGCTAATTAGGCTCTCCGACTCTCCGACGGTTCCCATATGGGTAGTTCTCTGAATTAGGATCCCTTTTAGGGTCCTTTTTATAAGGGTGCCGTACTATATTGGGAACCTGAAAGAGGCCCTTTCTTAGAGAACTAACCATATGCCCTTTGCTATTTTGGGGGGGTCTCCTTGTTCCTACCGCCTCATAGAGGAACAGCGTGTATGCACTCGGGGTTTAGTCTCTAGTTTAGGGCTCAATTAGGCTACTGGGGTTTGGGAGGTACAGGCCAGAAGGCCCGTATAGACCTTGTTACACTAAACCTTAAACCCCAAACCCCAAACCCTAAACCCTAAACCCCTAAACCCTTGAACCCGTAAACCCTTAAACCCTAAACCCAGATACCATCCCGAGTCACTCTGCCCAGGCATGTTCTGCATGTTCGGCACGTGCCAGAGTCGCCTGGACGAAATGCTTGCAAGGGCGTCAAAGGAGGTTTGGGTATCAGGTTTCAGGGAAACCGCAAGCCCTGCACCCTACAGTGAACCCTAAACTCCTATATAAGCCCTAAACTCCTAAACCCCAAACTCCGACTCCCTAAACCCTAAACCCTAAACCCTAAACCCTCAACCCTAAACCCTAAACCCTAAACCCTAAACCCTAAACCCTAAGCCATGATTATGGGATCTGGGGAGACCCTTGGGCCTTAGAAGCAATCCGAAGGCCGAAGACCCCAAGCTCTAGAGATTTGGCGCCTGGGGTTTGGGGTTTAGGGCTTAGGGCTTAGGGTTTAGGGTTTAGGGCTTAGGGCTCAGGGTCTAGGGTTTGTGACGATTTACCGTCAGGTGTCATGACATGTGCACAGATGCTGTCATGCCGTCCCGTGTGCGAGATCAGCTGAAGAATGTGCAGCTTTGTGTGCAAGATCAGCTGAAGACTGTGCAGCTTGGGAATCGACCGCAGCATCGATGTTCGCATCTGCGCAAACAGCTTTCTGCCTGCTTTGCTTGCTTTTGGTTTTCTTTAGGGTTGCTACCCATATTGGTAGCGGAGCTCATAGCCGATCCTTAGGGTTTAGGCTAGGCTGCTTGCTTTTGCTTTTTCCTTTGTGAGCCACGCGATGGCAAGCGAGCCTCCTGCGGAGACTCAAGGGGCACCTGCGGTGCCAGCAGCGGCGTCAGATGTGGCACCTGGGGCAGGAGATGTGCCTGTTCCTGAGGATCCCTGGGATGAGCAGGATCCGTGGCAAGGGCAAGAAGGAGCTGCCAGCAATCCGATGTCGGGTTCACCTCCCCAGGCTGATGGAGCAGCGAGCTCAGCGTGGAGTGTTATTGGTGGGCCGCCCGGAACGTGGAGCCTGCCGACCGGGCCACCTGTGACCTATGGGCCTGCTTGGCCGTCTTGGAATGCAGCAGCTCAGCCCCAGTCCTATGTGCCACCGAATGTCATGCCCCACCTGCCAGGGGCACCGACCGGTCTACAGCCTGGACTACCTGCAGCCCCCGGCCTTGCTCCTGGGCATGTTCCTCCTCACCTTCCTCTACCACCTCAGGGATTACCTGTTTCGTGGTGGCCGGGAGCTTCGAATGGATGGGGATGGAATGGCCCCCCGGCTCATGCTCTGCCGGTGCCAGCTCCTTTTGGGCAGCAAGGAGCAGCAGCAAATGTGGCGGCCTCCCCTATGTCTCCGGCGAGGTCGCCTCAACGAGCTCAGGCCCAAGATGGTGCAGGACAGCAGGGCCAGACACCTGATGGAGCGAAGGGGGGGACCGACCGGGAGGATGGAAGCGACAATGGCTCCTCTTCGGCGGCTACCTCTGATCTTCGTTCCCTTCTTCGCCGCCGAGCACGTGAGCAAGAACGACCGAAGAGCAGTATAGGCTCAGTGCGGATAGAGGAATTCAGCGGGGACAGGCGCCGATACTTGAAGTGGAAAAGGGCTATCGAAGCGCAAGAGAAGCTCTACCGCCTGGACCCGGGAGAGCTGAGCATGCTCGTGTACTTGTCGGCAAAAGGGGAAGCGCGAGATGTTCTAGACCAGGTGCCGCTGTCGGAGCTTATGGGCCCCGAGGGTGGCATCATGTTGTGGCGGCTCCTCGACGAGTCCTTCGGCGAGAGTGGGGCAGAGCTCTTTGAGAGGGCAGAAAGGGAGCTGAACACGTACAGGCGGCTCCCGGGGCAGCCGATCACAACGTACCTGGCGGCGATGCGGCGGCTCAGGGCGCAGTACACCCGGATCGACCCGGAGATCGTGATATCGGATAGAGCCTGGGCGCAGAGGTTGTTGAGCCGGGCGTCGCTGAGCAAGAGGGAGAGACTGGACGTGTACTACTCGGCGGGTGGCAGCTACACGGCGGCTGGGATCGAGGCAGCACTTCGGCACCGATGTGCCCAGGTGCATGAAGATGAACGTCGTGTGCCGTCGACGCCGAGCTCCTCGCGAAGTCCGTGGTCTTCTTCGGCACCCTCGTCTCGTACCTCAGCCAGCTCCGGGGCTTCTACGGCGTCTCCCCGGAAAAGCTTCTTCGGCAAGGGCAGTGGAAGGAAGCGACAGGGGGCCTATGTGACCGACGGTGCAGACGGGGCCCCCGACGACGAGGACTTTGACCTGGAAGTTCCCGAGGGCGACAATGACGAGCCGGAGGACGAGGACCAGCCGGGCGAGGACAGCCAGGAGGGCGATGAGATTCCCGAGGAGGAGGCGAGCGATGAGGAAGCAACTCCGGATGAAGTTCGGGAAGCCTTTGCGGCAGGATGGAAGGCGAAGGCCAAGACGGCTGGGACGAGGAAGGCAAGAGGATGGTCGCAGCCAAGTGGTGGCCGTGGTCCTGGCAATGGCTCTTCGAGGGCATCCTCTTCTGGAGCGGCCAAGTCCTTAGCCGAAAAGAAGCGGAACACTACGTGCTCAAGTTGCGGCCAAAAGGGGCACTGGCGCGGTGACAGGCAGTGCCCGAATGTGATGGCGGGCCGGGATCCTTTGCACCGCAAGCCCGAGGGTCAGATGCCGAAGGAGGTGAACTTCACGAACTTCACCTTCATGGTTGGTGGCCCCTCTGGCTCAGACGGCCCCCCTGCTCCTGAGGCGCCGGCGGCATTCGTCTCCACTCCGGTGTGCCCAAGCTGCTTTGTGCCTGTGACCTTGGACCAGAAGTTTTGCCGTGAGTGTGGGACCAAGCTGCTTGCCAAGAGGGACTGGGAGTTTGTTGCCCCCAGCCAGGAGGAGCCCCAACAACAGACGAGGCCCATGCGAGACGTTCGGCTTCCCAAGTCTGCCCTGACGAGGACGAGCAAGCCAAACACGCATACTGTGAAGATGCGCCCCCTGGAAGCATTGGCCGCCCTAGACAGCTTGAACAAAGAGGACAAGAAGCACTTGAAGTACCTCCTTGAGCGCGAGGAGGCTGAGGATGACGAGGCCCCCCCGAATGTGCAGGAACAGCGGCCTATTCCTCGGAGTGGCGGTTATGCTCCTGCGGCACCCCCGTCGACTACCCGTACGCCCTGGCCTTCGACGACGGCAGCTTCGTGGGAACCTTTAGTGCCCGATCCTCTGAGGGCCCCAGCCAAGAAAGACGAACGTGGCCGAGACAAAGCCGAAGGCGTGCGAAAACGGGAGCTTGAGGAGTTTCGTGTGGCGCTTTGGCGCCGTTCCTGGACGGGAGCCCGCACTTCCCCTTCCACGGCCTCTCCTATGCCGAACGAGAAGCAGGCCCGCTGCGCGCATCCTTTCGAGCAGCTGGTCTGGGTCTCAAATCAGCACGGGCATTTTGCTCGGTGCAAAAGGTGCGACCTGAAGAATGTGCTGTATTTCTCGGAGAGGCATGGCGCTCTCGTGGCCGAGCCCGCTGCTCATGAGGCCCTGGCCGCAGCACTGCCGGACCGGCCAGTTGGGCAAGTGATCTTGGACAGTGGTTGCAGGACGGCCGTGGCCGGATGGAGGTGGCACCGTGCTTTGCAGGAGGCCTTGACCGAGAAGGGGGTGAAATGGATTGAGGTTCCAGAGCATGAGGTTTTTCAGTTCGGTGCAGGCGGCCCGGAGGTCTCCGAGAAGGCCTTCCTGTACCCCGTGGGCATCTATGGCAACGCCGACGTGATCAGGATGTCTGCGGTGGGCGGACCTGCAGATAATTGCCCGGGCCTGGTGGGCCCTTCTGAGCTCTCGCGCTGGGGCGTTTGTTTCGACTTTGCGGCCAAGTCCCTGGAGGTTTTCGGCGTGAAGCATGCAATGGTGCTTTCCCACACGCGCCACCCGGCATTGAGCATCCTGGACTTCCCGGCCGGCGACCCTTGGACCCAGCCAGGCGTGGAGGAGAAAAGGAAGCTACTTGTGGAAAGCCCCCAGAGCCTGGCTTTTGTTGCGCGTGGTGCCGACCAGGAAGCTAGCTCAGGTGATGAAGGCCAATCCCAGGCAAGCGCTGAGCCGGCGGAGGATCCTCACTATGGGGCGGAGGCTGCTGAGAACGAGAGGAAGCGCAAGGTGGAAAAGTGGCTTCAGCTGTTGGAGAGCGACTTGGGCATCAAGGTCATCGAGGAGCTTCCCCACGACCAGGAGACCGCGTCCGAGGGCACCGCCGGAAGTTCCGACACGGAGCTGCAATGGGCAGAGGGGTCGGAGCCAGAGACAATTTCAAGTCACGAGTTTGGTGTGGATGTGGCCTCCGACAGCGAGGGCGGAAGCACAGGTGCCAGCGAGAAGGAAGATGAGGAGCTGGTCCCCGACCGAATGGGCAAGCCGTGCTTCTTCCACAAGGCTATGAGACAGAAGGTGAAGAGAGCGGCCCAGGATATCAACCATCTGGGGTGCTCTCACAACACGTGCTCTACCACAACCTGCCCTACAGAGTGCTTGCCGGCCCCTGACATGTCACCTTTGAGACGCTCACGAAGGCCCGGTCCCTGGCGGATGTTGGAGATTTACACATGTACCATGTTGGTTGGTCTGGCTGCCTGTGGTCGTGGCTGGGAGGTGGGGGAGCCTATCTCAGCTCCTGGCTATGACCTTTACAATTCCTGTGACCGGTCCTTTGCCAAATCGTACGTCGACTCCTTCGACCCGGACTTTGTGATGGTTTCGTGGCCGAGCACCTTGTGGATGCCAGTGGCCAAGAAGGGCTACGAAGTGGAGGCGATCGAAAATTTGGGACGAAAGCGCTCGAGGATGAGGGCGGTGCTGGCATGGATTCAAGAGGTGGTGCTTCGTCTACGTGGCCGTGGCACCGTGGTTGTTGCCGAGCACCCCGCTCGAAGCAGGGCATGGAGCGAGCCATTGTTGGTGGATGCTTTTGAGGGGGTGCCTACCGGGATTGCCGAGATGTGCGCTCATGGTCTTCGCCGTCCTGATGGTGAGTGGGGAGGAGGCCCTGGGCGCTACTTACGTCGTCCGACCAGAGTGGTGGGGCCTAGGGCTGTTATTGAGGCCGTCTGCAAATGTTGCCCAGGTGACCACCGACATGCTCCTGAACTTGGCGGTGTTATGGTTGATGGTCTTTGGTGCCCCCTAGGTGAGTTCGTGGGTGGTTACACCAAGGAGTTTGCCAGCAAGGTGATGGATGGTGTGGAGAGAAGCCTGCTTCGAACCAGCCGTGCCAAGACTGGAGAAGGCTTCTACGTGACTCCCCGTGTGCCGGAGGAAAGCTTCATGGAGGAGGACGCAGACGTGATCCACAGCATCTATTTCGATGAGAATGACAACGGCAGCCCCATGGAGCTCGAGGCGGCCCCAAGAGGTGCCGGCGAAGGAGAGGAGAACCAGAATCACAACAACCATGACACCGATAACCACGACGAGGAGGACCCCAGCCCGTGGCCAGAAGAGATTGGGCCACCTGACGAGTTTGATGACCAAGCCGAGCAAGAGGAGCTGCTTCGGGATTTAGACCGTATCCCTTTGGAGGACCAGAATCACAACAACCATGGCACCGATAACCACGACGAGGAGGGGGTCCCTAAAACACCTATGTCGGTGAAGGACAAGGATCTCCTAGAGCGAGTCCACATGCTACATCGTCGTCTGGGGCATCCTTCGAACGAGGCTTTGGTGCGCTTGTTGCAGCATGGTGGGGCCAAGGATGATGTGCTTCGTTTGGCAGAAGGTCTGGTGTGTCCCTCTTGCCAGTTGTCCAGGGCTCCAAGACGACCTTTTCCCGCGCGACCGGAGGTGCGAGCCGTTGTTTTCAACACCGCCGTGCATGCTGACCTCAAGTACCTGCGTGACTTTCGTGGCGTTGTGTATGTGGCTCTCTCGGTGATTGATGAGGCGACAAACTATCACCTAGCGAAGTTGCTCAGGAACCGGGAGCCTGCCCACGTTGCTGCCAAGTTCATGTCTATGTGGGTTGGTTTATTTGGGCCACCACAAAGAATTCGGCTTGACCAAGGAGGGGAGTGGGAGACAGACTTTATCCAGCTGCTGGAAGCGCACGCTATTCACTCCGAGTTCGTGGGCTCCCACAGTCCCTGGTCCAATGGCTATGCAGAGCGGCATGGAGCTCTTTTGGGCGTGGCAGTCCAGGCCAATGTCGACGAGAAGCAACTTACCGGACGTGCCCAAATGAAGCTTGGGCTGAGCTGCGCGTGCCAGGCAAAGAACGGCATTATCAGCCGGGGTGGCCACAGCGCGCACTACTTGGTCTTTGGGCGCCAGGCAGCTTACCCGGAGCTACTAGACGATGAGGTCTGGAGCCGAAAGAGCTTGGGCTTTGCACTGAGCATAGAGGGTGAAGTTTCTCGTGCCGCCGAGCTCCGGGCAGCTGCAAAGGTGGCTTTGTTGCGAGGAGACGTTTTAGAAAAGATCCGCCGTGCTTTGCGGCGCGCGCCAGCCGGGGAGAGGCGCCAGTATGCTCCGGGCGAACTCATCTATTTTTGGAGCCCGGCCAAGCCCAAGGACCGACGATATCGACGGGATCTCGGCTCATGGAGGGGGCCAGCTGTTGTCCTGATGCCCGAAGGAGCCGAAAGGTATTTCATTTCCTGGAGGGGCAGATGCTTGCTGGTCTCAGCCCCGAACATAAAAGGGGCGACCGTGGAGGAATGTAACCGCCACGACCTTAGAGCAGAAGGCCTCGACCTCGAGCTTGCCAAGGGCTTCATTGATTGCACCGATGACTCGGCACCACCAGATGAACCCATGGCTCCGTTTTCGGTGGAGGGTGCTGGCCTGACACGGCGGCGGAACCCTCCGGCAGGTTCAAGAAAGATGACGGAAGCTCGAAAAATGATGTCTGGACTCAAGGCCGTGCGAAAAACGTTGAAGGGCCCTCTTGAAAAACGTCGCCGTCGTCTCCTTCTGCCGTCTCGACCAAGACCGCCCGGACCAGTGGAGCCAGAGGCAAGCCAAGCTCCTGAGACACCGAACCAGCCCGTGGGCCCAGAAGGTTTGCAAGAGGCGGGCACATTGTCAGAGCCCACCGGCGAGGATGATGGTTTGTTACCTGATGTACCACAACCTTGGGAGGATGCACCTGCCTCCGTGTTGCCCCCCGAGCCGGCCCCCTACGACTACCTGGACGACGTGCCCTTCTCCATCAGGAAGCGCCTTCGTGACCAGGCTGAGTCTGGAGCTCCAAGTACCAAGAGGGTGAGAACCACCGACTTTGCCAACTACGTGCTCACCGCACTCTCTTCGGAGGAGCTCACCGGCAAGGAGGCAAAGAAGAACGAGTGGCTTCCAAAAGGAGAAGTGCAGCGTCTGGCGGCACTCCTTGACCTGCCGTTGAGCTCCGCCCGCTTACACCGAGCTCCTCGCAAGAAGCTTCAACATCCTGGTCCTCGCCGCAAGAAGCCGCGGGTGACTGTGATGTTTGCCGAGGACCCTTCACAAGCTATGGTGGCGGAAGAGACGGCCGAACAAGTTGAAGCGAGACCTGCGAGGAGGTGTCCTCACCTGTGGAGAGGAGTCAGTCTTCTCTTGAAGGCCTCGGGAACTTCTGGTGCCAGACCTAAGGCCAGAGAGGTGCGACGGATGCTCCTGAAGAAGGGGACTTCCTTTTACGAGGTCGCTTGACGAGGAAACTTGCCAGGCTGCCGAGCGGGACCTGGAGCACCACGTCTTTGTCACGGAGGCCCTGCTCTTGAAGGCGAAGGCAAACGGAAAGGAGCTGGACCCCCGGTTTTTCTCAGAGCAGGAGCACAAGCAGTTCGCGGAATCAGACGCGAAGGAATGGAAGGCCTGGGTGGACAACAAGGTCGTCGAGGAGCTTCCTCCCAACCGTGCTCGTCTGATTCCTCGCTCAAGGATTTTTGCTGTGCCGGCTCGTGTTGTGCGGACGAACAAGAAGCCACCTGGGGAGCCAGGCCTTGCAGCAAAATCCAGGATAGTGCTGCCTGGACACCTAGATCCAGACATTGGCTCTGTGAGAACCGATGCCCCCACCACGCAAATGTCTGCAGTGAGATTCGCAATCACGTTGGGTCTGCGAATGGGATGGACATTTCTGTTATTCGATGTGTCCACCGCGTTTCTCAGCGGGAAGGCAGTGGACCGTGATCTGTATGTCAGACCGCCCAAGGATCTCAGATGCGTGAACGCCTCAGTCCTGTGGAAGATCCTGAAGTCCGCTTACGGATTAAGTGAGGCGCCGAGACTCTGGTACATCCAGGCCAAAGACTTGCTCGGTCGTTGCGGGTTTCATGAAGTACCTTGGGCCCCCGCCACTTTTGTGAAACGACGCCATGGCCACGTCGTCGCCGTCTTGTGCCTCCACGTCGACGACGGCTTCTTGGCGGCGAAGAGTGGCAAGGAGACTGCCGAGATCAAGGGGGACATCGACAAGCTGTTCTCCATCAAGGAGTGGCAGACCATTGATGCCACTCCCCGGTCCTACCTGGGCATGAAGATTTATGTGAAGGAGGGCGTCTTCTACAACGACATGACCGACTATGTCTTGGAGATCAAGCCTCCCTGTGTCCCGGAGGGCCCCGAGGAGACCAAACTAGACGTCAAAGGCCTAAGAGAGTTCCGCCGCATCATTGCCCAGATTCGCTGGCCAGTGCACTTGGTGATGCCCGAGTTTCTTTTCTCTGTGAGTGCTCTGGCCCAGCGGGTGAGTTCGGCAACGACGGCAGACCTCCGAGCTGCGGCTACAACCTTGAGTGAAGTTCAACAAGCAGCTCGTCAAGGCCAGGCTTTGTTACGTTTTTCTGCTCTACGTGGGAAGCTCACCTTGGTGAGCTTCTTTGACGCTTCCCTTGGAAAGGCGTCCGAGCTGGCGGCCCAGAGAGGAGAAGTCCACTTTGTGGCGGAGGAAGCCGTTCTCTCCACCCGCGCCCGGGCCAACGTGTTGGAGTTTGGTTCCAACAAGATTGCTCGAGTTGTTCGTAGCTCTCTGGCGGCCGAGGGGGCAAGCATGGCTGCCTGCACAGACCGCCTTGTCTACAACCTCAAGCTCCTCGACGCGCTGCTCAACGGAGGGCTTGAGGTAGGGCCCAACTGGCGCGACAAGCTCAGCATGCAAGGGCACTTGGTGACAGATGCTCGGAGCCTCTTTGACCATGTGACGGGCTCCAGCTTGCTTGCCACAGAGCGACAAGTGTCTTTGGACATTTTAGAGGTTCGTCAGCTAGTTCAGGGAGGCACCTTGAAGCTGCACTGGGTGCCTACCTGGAGACAGTTTGCGGACGGCTTGACGAAGGCCATGAAGGACGAGCTCTACTTTAAGCTTCGTCGAGAGGGCCAGATCAACGTGGTCCAGACAGCCGAGGATGAACGCGAAGAGCAGTACAGGGCAGGGCTTCGAAAGGCCCAGCGAGAACGCCGCAAGGAGAGGCTGAAAGCCGGCGGTCGTTCCCAACACTCCTTTTTTGGGATGTGACGATTTACCGTCAGGTGTCATGACATGTGCACAGATGCTGTCATGCCGTCCCGTGTGCGAGATCAGCTGAAGAATGTGCAGCTTTGTGTGCAAGATCAGCTGAAGACTGTGCAGCTTGGGAATCGACCGCAGCATCGATGTTCGCATCTGCGCAAACAGCTTTCTGCCTGCTTTGCTTGCTTTTGGTTTTCTTTAGGGTTGCTACCCATAGGGTTTAGGGTTTAGGGCTTAGGGTAGTAGTAGAGTAGCTAACCTTTTTCGGGCTATTAGAATCCCTAAATGATCCCAATATACCTTCAAAGGTTAACCTGTAATTCCCGAGATACTGGGCAAGTAGGGAAGGGATACAGAAATGAGCTGCCTGATGCTATTCCTCAGGTTCCTGATTCATAGCTATAGTAGAATCACCAACACAACAGTATTGCTTAGGGTTCTCTGTTCTCGTTACATATATGGGTAGTTGTCCAAATTAGGGCCCCTTTTGGGGTCCCCAATATAGTACGGCACCCTTAAAAAGAGGACACTAAAAGGGACCCCCAATTCAGAGAGCTGCCCATTAGTACCCTTATTGTACCCCCTATAGAAACCCTTATGGATCCGTTTAAGGACCCCTAAAAGGGACCCCCAATTCAGAGAACTCCCTAAACCCTAAACCCTCAACATTAAACTATGTCCCTTGAGCTCGACACATGGCCCAGATTGCTGGCCCACTGGGGCATTCCCGAGGAGCGCGGTTCAGCGCTCAAGTTTGGGGCTCAGGGTATTTAGGGTTGAGGGTTTAGGGGTCTAAGGTTTAGGGCTCAGGGGCTTAAGCTTCAGGTCTCAGCTGGGAGGAGTGGGGCTTCGAGTTTTCGGGTTCAGATGAACAAGTCTTGTTTGGTGTGGGTTCGGAGGTCTGGAAACGAGGTAGGCTAAACCCTCAGGCCCAAACCCCACACCGCGGGGTTTAGAGGCAGATGCTTCGATTGGGAGCCTACGCATTAAGCACGAGTGCTCTCCCTTAGTTTTTGTCCCTCGCCCTCTGTTCTCCGTCTTCGCTCTATACCCCAAGCCCCAAACTCTAAACTGGCCCCAAACCCTAAAGCAAATCCTAAACCCTAAACCCTAAACCCTAAAACCCTGAAACCCTAAAGCCCTAAGCCCTAAAACCCTGAAGCCCTAAAGCGCTAAACCCCTAAATCCTAAACCCTTAAACGCTGAACCGATGATTGGCACTGGGGCTTGTCGAGAACGAGAGCCTCGATAATTCCAAGGCCCAGAACCTCAGTTCAGGGTGTCGGATAGTAGATAGTATATAGTATATAATGTATAGTGTATAGTATATAATGTATAGTGTATAGTGTATAGTGTATAGTGAATAGTGTATAGTATAGTATAGTATAATATAGTATGTATGAGTCC
>CAJNJA010014937.1:428-11978 GCA_905231915.1 Symbiodinium necroappetens | reverse complement strand
CCCGCCAACATCTGCTTCCAGAGTTCTTGCAACTTCCCCGTCCCTTAGTAGCTGAATGGGGGCACTTTGCACTTGACGTTACAGCATAGTTATCTCCTGTAGAACTGAAAGTTTACACTTCTTGACTCGGCAACTAAGGTGAAGCTCATCGACTTTGATGCAGCGCAGAAACTGCAGCATCCACAGCAGATCATGGACCGAATGCCCGGCAACCTAGCTGCGGTGTCGCCCGAAAGGGCAGAAGAACGGCAATATCTCGGAGAAGACTCCTTCCAGGTTGGCTGGACCTTCTATTGCCTCATCCGCCAGATCCCCCATGACCCCGCAGGCGGGGAGTTGCGGGCAAGGGTCAAGCCACTGCTTGACAAGGCAACAAGTCGGCCCAACATGCATGCCACCCTGCAGCGCTGCAGCCTTCAAGTGGCTCCCGAGCCAGGGCAGCTGCAGATTCAGCAGAACCCGACTCTCCTCACCAGCAGCCCGGCCAGCGACCCGCTGACCAAGCTGTGGTGCTTTTAAAGTCGGGACTCTGGTCCCAGCCGGCCACTACAAGGCCCAATCAATCTAATGAGGCCGGAGTGCCTCGGCCAAGCTGGAGCCGCAGCCTTTGGGCACTTGCCCGGCAAGGTTGCCCGTTCAAGCCTGCTCCCTGGCCCTTGAGCCACCTATGCAAAGCTGCTGTGGGCTCCTCTCTGCAGCGGCGGAAGTCAACAGACTCTGAGCCTTCTGACACTTGGTCTGGCACCTCCTTTCCTGCTGGAGGCCGTCGCGCGCTGCTCGCTTGCAGACCTGGCTCTCGGCAAGGATCACCGAGGTGCTGTACAAGGGTCTGGCCTCGACTACCACCGCGACAAGCGCCGCAGAAACTTCAATCCGCAGTGTTGCACCCTGCTTTCCATTCCATGCCATGTGGGCAAGCCTCTTGATTGCCATCTGATTGCAGGTCGTGGAATATATCGAGGAGGAAGCCTGGGTGGACCAGTGACTTGGATAGAGTGGGTGGACCTGTACGAGAAGCCCGAACATGAGCAGCCTTCACGTCTGCGTTCTCCCTCCCCTCTCCCCTCTCTCCCATTCACTTTTCCCTTCCCCTTGCTCTTCCCCTTCGTCCTTCCTTCCACTTCCCTTCTCCCCTGCTCCCCTTCCCCTCCCTCCTTAGCTTTGTCATTCTCTCGACTGTACATTTGCAGTATCATGCCAGGCAGCTGCCATGAGCAGCGTCCGCATTTCTGAATCTCATCACCAGCAGCCAAGGTGCATAGACTTTCTGGTCCCGCATACATCTCATGCACATCCTCGAGTTCGGTATTCTGCATTCACAGCCGTCGGCCAGACGGCCTATGACCATGACCCGTACGTAGCTGAGAGCCCCGCTTGCACATTGACATGCACTTACATGGCCAGAAAGCACTTTCCCACAACGAAGAGCTTCCCTCCGAGGACCCACGCAGAGACTGTGCTGCCGCTGATCCTGTCGCTGCCTTAATTCGAAGTGATCTGCGCAGTCGCCATAGCCCTCGCGGCCCTGACTCCTGAAATTCCCGATTAAGAGCGGCAAGAGCGATTGGGCTAGGGCCGCTAGGGGATTGGTCGTTGATGCTCCTTGGAGGACTTGATTTGCAAGAGCCTTCAGGTCGAAGTGAACTTGTTGGCAGCAAACATTAAATCAGCTAAGGGCTGGATTAGATGACAGCAACATTCGTGTGGCAACAAGCAGCGCGAGCGCCCTTGCCAGCATGGAGGAGGGGGACCTTCTGTACCTCGCGATGCTTTGAGAACAACTATCAGTACTAACGGCCAGCAACAACAACTCTAATCATGGAAGAGTAACTGTACTGGCAGTACATACGATTAGGAACCATAATAAAAACAACACCATAGTAGCGATGAATATGTTTCGTTTAACAGATTTTAACAGCAGCAACAAGAAGCAAAAAGTACTCATATGGTCTTGGGATGATGCTACAAACGCAGTTGGAAAACGCATGGTGTAGCCACGACGTCAATGAGATTCAGATGGCAAGACCAAGAGCAGTAGCGACATGTAGCTAACTAACTACCATGCAATAATGTAGGATGGACAGGCAAGCAGTATTCCTTCTTAGGGAAGTTTACAGCTGTGGAGACATGTGCGTTTCACTTGTATTGTTGTCACCAGTGCTTTTGCAACTCTTGTTGCTGTTGTTATTCCTGTGGTGTCGTGCCAACCTTATGTCGCAGAGAGCCAAGCTCAACGAAGCAGGACATGGATGAAGAAGACCTCGAGCCCCACATGCAAGAGTTGAAACTTGGCGGAAGTTACCGAATTTGGCATGCCCAGATCGCCAACGAGAGAATCAGCAAGTCCGACGGATTTGATCGAGCAGCATCAGCCGATAGAGGCTTTGAGTTGAAGCCCTTGCTTGACATGTAGTGGTGTTCTATCGATTGTGCTGATGCAGCCCAGCAGCAGTGCAGTCGAAATTCTGCTGCAGTCGAGGTCAGCTCAGGCTGGCCATGCCCTGCATTGTCGGAACAAACAGATCAAGCACAATATGTACAAGAGAAACGGAGTTGTTCGCGCGGTCGTGGTTTCGTGTGACTTCACCACATGCACGGCGATGAAGATTCGAATCCTGCCGGCAAGTTCAGCCCAAGGATGACAAAGCTCTTCACCCGCCTCAAGCACAGCCAATCGCAAGCTATGCAGGAGACTTGCCTTTCAGCCGCTTGCCTTGTATGTGGATCTTACTGGTGCTTCTGGTGCCAAGATGAGGATGCCCCTGCGGGAGAGTGGAGGGTTTTGAGACATTGAGGCCATTGCGGTGGTGGGAGAAGCTGCGTCTGATCTTTTCCTGCCCTACTACAAGGAAATTATGTCACTGGGCTCGTCAAGATTTTCCAGTATCCCTTCGAGTCAATGCAGTTCATGTCAGTGCGTTTTGCTCCTTTGTCGGTCAGCTTCAAGTCGGCCTGGTTCATGATTGAACATGGATGGTGAGGGGGTTCGAAGCAGGACAGAAGACGAGTGTCGAGCATCGAGTGTTCTGCCTGCTTTTCCAGGTCAGCATGGAGATCATGTCCCTTAGAAGATGTGCTGTCTGATTTGCTGAGGCCTGCGCTGAAGGAGCTGATTGCAAACTCCTCCAAGGATCATCAAAAGAGTCTCCGCGGCAAAGCCTTCGAGTGTGCCTTGCCGAGATATGCTTGGACCCAACAGTGGTCTTGGACGTCAATGTATGCTGCCATCCTGGAGTGGGGTGTTCGGGCTGTCTGCAGAATACGAAGGTGCCAGCCTTCTCGGAGAAGGAGTCGGCAAGGACGTCGACCTTGGGTGTGCGGAAGAGTCACGGGAGCCAGGGTGTCTTGCAGAGGAATGCCTCGTATATTGCACTGTGAGGACGCCTTCGTGGACGATGCGCATGGCATCATGCAGATCATGGTGCACTACATCCGAGCTGGCTTCGAAGCAGATGACCAGACCAGGGAGTACGTGCATGAGGCTGCTTGAAATTAATTTCGGCATGTGCTGCGCGCCTAACGGTCGCGGCAACGCCTCCGTCTCTCCTCGTGGATGTCTTTCGGAGCATCTTCGGGCCAGTGGGTAAATAAGCCGGCACGAAACCGAAGCTCTTGGTGTGCGAGGCCGCTGGGCGGGTGGCCGGCGTGTTGGGCAAGGATTTCAAGCCCTACATGTGGCTGGGCAAGGTTTAATTAAATCGTTGCATGATCGCACCCTGTCATCACGAATCTGCTTCTGCAAACTTCTGTCACCGTCCTAAAGCCACCCCGGCCCGTGCGGCACTAAACTGCTCCAGGCCTGCGCTGCTCCCGAGCCTCCTGAAGGTCTTGCAGCAGCAGCCGAAAGAGGTGCCAAGGAAGGGCTCTGAAAAAGGGTCGGGGCCTTTTTCCTACGCAGGTGCCAGCCTGGCCAGTTCCCGAAGACGACGACGAGTTTACCCAGGTCTTGAGTGACGGCAAGCTTCCTTTCTGCAAGCTAAGAGTTGTTGGCGCCGATGGCTCACAGAAGAGATGAGGCTTCTGGGCTTGAAGACAGCGGTGCTGGACGAAATGGGGGAGACACTGCAGCTGATCACCGCGCTCATGGAGGTGGCTTCCTGTTCTGCGCAAGCTGGCCAGCGGATGCGCATCGCCAGTGCTTCCAAGGCCTTGGAGGAGGAATTTGTGGAATTCCTCCCAGATACCTGTCGCCAGTTGCTGGAAACCGAGAGTGTGAGTTCAAGCTCTCGTAGCCTTGAAGAGATCTGATGATGACGGTGATGATGATGATGATGATAGTGGCCCAACATTGGACAGCAGCTGCTCTGACTGTGCGAGGGAGCTTCTCGAAGGATGCGCGAAGACCGCTTGGGCTGCGGGGTCGGCTCCGGGTTCTGGGCAGCTTTCGAGGTCTTCGGTGAAGAGGGGCGGGTGTGGAAGTTGAAAGAAAAGAGCAGCAATCCTTCGAAAGGGACTCGAAGATTGAGAAGGGGAGGTTTAAGAGGAGCAAGAGCAAACCCTTCGGAGCGGACTAGAGTTGAAAGGAGCAGACCGGTCGAAATGGACAAGCGACTAACGATAGGAAGGGATGAGACGGCTGGAAAGGCAGTCGATACCTTGCCGAGCGACGTGAGCAAAAGAAGCTAGAGAAGTTGGAAAAGAGGAGCACGCCGCCTTGCAGGGATTTGCAGAATCTGAGAAGGAGAGCAGCACGAAAGGGGCACGATAATTTGAGCACGCAAAAGTTAAAAGGGGCTAAAGGCGTTGCCCAAAGAATAAAGAAGAGAAGATCGAAAGGAACCGAACCAGGACAACTGCTGGGAAGGGATCAGAGGATGTGAAAAAACTGGAGTTAACGGAGAAGCGGAATGGAAAAAAGGATAAGCGAAACGTTCGGTCGGGTTGAACACATTTGAAGACATTGTAAAAAAGGAGCACATCGCGCCAAAGGGGAGGATAATTGAGAAAGAGGAGCAAGCCTCTCGAAAGTGACGGAAGAACTTGAAACCGATGCGCAAATCGCAAGGAAGGGGCTTGGCTTGGGAATGAATGGAGCAAACCACTCGAAAATGAGATGGAGTGTTTGACAAGGGAGCAAACCGCCCGAAGGGGATTAACGAAACCGAAAAAGACACTGCCCGAAAGCGGAAGAGCGAATCAGTAAACAGGGACTAAAGGATACTGGAACTGGGGCAAACCACCCAACCGGGACGAGAAGTTGATGAAGCGGAACAAAATGCTCGAACGTGGACACAAAGCCGTCGCAATCCTTCCCAAAAGGAACCAGAGGATTTGGGCAAGATTCACATTTGCCCAAGAGGCAAAACATCGAAGCGGATCATATATCCTGCCAAGGAAAGGAGACAATCTGTTCAAAAGAGTAGAGTAGAGAAGTGGGGAACAGAGGAAGCCGCTCTGATCGGCACCGCGGAATATAAGCAAGAGAGGAGCAAACTGCACGAAAACAACTCGAGATGTTGAAAAAGAGGCACACATGCACTCAAAGCATAGTCAAGAATCCGAGAAATAAGTGTCCCTCGCCCCTTTCGAAGGGCTTGCTCCTCTTTCTCGCACCCTTTCGAAAAAATGAAGCTCAGAAGAGAAAACTGCATGACGCCCCGGCAAAACTTCGGAGAGGTGGCATTAAATCAATTAAATCCATGACAGGTCTTGCAATTGCTGAATGTTGTGTGTGCAGTTGACATCTGGGGTGCATCCAGGACCAGGGCGGTTTGGCTTCTAGTTTCCTGGCACTGAAATTGCATCAAATAGCTTCTTCACGGTTGGTATCGGCTTTCTGGGTCCAGCCCCCTCGAAGCGCCAAACCGGGGTTCCGGTCCGGGAGACTCGGGGGAGGCTCGGGGAGTTCTTCCGATGAGCTTTTTTACCGCAGTGCGCGACCCTGGAGCCGTTCTGCTGGGAGTGTTCCATGTATAGCCTGTTTCCCTCCTAATCCTTTACTCTTTATGGAAACCTGTTTCTCCCCTTTTCAAGGATGCCGCTTCTGGACTTTCCAGTGTCCGAGGATGTGCAGGATTGCTGGATTACGTGTGTACGCGACCATAAGAAGCACAATGACATCGGATGTTCGGATGTCTGGTGCATGGTGAGTGCTCGAAGGACAAGGCGAATGCGACTTGGGAACATGCTCGGCGCTCACCGTTGAACAGCACTTGCTGCAACCTCCCTTATGTTCGAGCAGGAAATGAATTCGAGGTTGTCCATTGTGCGCGCAGTGCCGCTGAAAACGGCAAGTGCGAGCCTGCAATAGCTGGAACCTTGGGTGCTGTGTAGGCTTGCCCGGCTAGGCGGCTACGTGCAACGGGGGTTGGGGAGATCGCTCAGGTTGGCCAGCTTGTGGGCGAGTTCCTGAAATGCACGGTGGGAACCTGAGTTTATGAGCATTCCCGGGTGCCAGTCCTTTCGGCTGAACACGGCTCGAGCGTGAGCTGGTGTGCCTTTGGTGAAGTTGATGCTTCCTCGGAAAGGCGTATCGAAACAGTCCGATCGCAAGTGGAAGCCTTCCGGAGGTTGCGATGATGCTGAAGCTTCCGGACGATCCGAAGGAGCATGGTCCGGCGAATTTATCCCAGCTGCAGGCTGCGAGACTTTATTACAACGACTCGCGCAGATGGTCTTTGTAGACGGCCTTTCTCCAGGCACAAGCCTCTGCAATGGCTGGGGTCATCAAAAAGGCAGGTGTCTTTGCGGACTGCGAACCCCACAGGGCATGGGATTATCGCAACCTTTGCAGGCGGGCAGAAACGTCCTCTCGAAGCAGGACGTTCTCAACCTGGTCCAGGCTGACAGCGGCAGGTGCGGACTTCAAGCTCTTGAGACGTACACTGCCAGGTCCTGAAAACATTGTTAGAACGAGTCCAGATCGAGAACGAGCCTGCCAGTGTCCAAGTCAGACAGAGATGTTGTCCATGCCACTAGTATCACTTTGTCTCTGGACAGTGGAATGCTCGAAAGGCTGAAGCGGCGCCCAAGAAAAAGAACCAGGGAAAGGCACGTCGCCATCTATTGATGTTGCTTCACCCCCTCTCGGATCCAGTCCGAGCCTTTGAAGGTGGATGACAGCGACGAGGAGGAGAGTGACTCCGATGAAGGTGCCTGCCGACACGGTGCAAGCTTACTCCCGACAGGAGGGTCGAAGGGTTGCAGCCAGGCAACGTGAGCCGTCAGTCTGTCCGCTTCAGCCTGGTCGACGTCGCCGGAGCGCTGATGCGGGCTAGCCGTGAAGAATTCGCAGAGGCGGGGCACAGGTGTACGGGTCCTGAACGTAACGTGTACAGAGACAGGTGGGCCTCTCAATCTTCATGGGGCCTTGGCCTGATCGGGTTTAGGTTTGGCCAACTTCACCAACTTCAGTCGCCAGACTTTGGATTTCCAAGGCTAGTCCGTGATCTGCTCCAGAAGGGCAGTGATAGCGAGAGAGGCAGGGACGGGGCTTTGCGGCGGTGCTAAATCATCCGCTGTGAGCCTGTGAGCCCTAAAGCAGGTCTTGCCCTGTACATTGCCGATGAGGTGGTTGCGTGCTTGGGAGAGTTACGGTCTCAGCCATCTGAAATATGGCATGTCTGGCATAGGTCCGTCCTTAAACACCCCCTTTTGACGCAAAGACGAACTGCAAAGGAGCGACGTCGCTGTACCGTAGCTATACCTACTTATTTTGTTGAGGATGTGTCGGCCTGGATACACAATGACATAGGCTCGGCAGTTTTCGGAAAGGTGAAGAGACACAGCTTATGCCAGATCTCAAGAACTGAACTGTTCTTTGTTCGAGCGCAGGGAAGGTTGGACCCAGTGTTTCCTAAAAATCGAAGCCTTGCCGTGCAGGTAGGTCGAGTTTCGCTTTATCCTTGATCTTAGGTTGAGTGTGCCCTACTGGAACACCTTCATGGAGCATGCATGCCGGGCCTTCGGATATGCTGACTTGGGATCGGGATGATGGCTTGCCACTGTCGAGTCATAATGCTGTGCAAGGCAACAGCATCACTGACAAGACCGCAGTCATCCGACAGTGTCTGCCTGAGTACTGAGTAGGGGAGACTGCCAACTCAGGCAGCATGCCAAGCTTTGCTGAAGACAACAGGGTCCTGCTTATGGCTCTGCAGAGAATGCGCGTCCTAACTGGCTGCTTTGCTCAAGGGCCCATCTGACAGGTGGCCTGCGGCACCGGATGGGCCGCCAAGGCTGCTTGTGGAGGTCCGACCCCGCTTTATTGAAGTTCGCCTGGGGCGCTGCCCAGGCTTGATGTTGTGGCGTGGCTTGCATGCCCTGATCATCCCAGCCCTCACTGGCCTGGTGGTCGCTGACCTTCCGGTGCACTGCCTCCATCACGAGATCATTGGTAATTGGAGGTTCAGCCTGGGCCGGCTAAGCAGCCAGAGGTCCTCTTGTGGCCATCTGCGCCCAGACTCGCAAGACCTGCAACCGGGGCGAGCGGAGCACATCGGGAAGGTTGACAAGGAGTTGCTGATCTCCCTGAAAGACCCGAATGTCGCAGAGGCTGACGAACACCAGCCAGGCACCTGGACGATGATCTATGATGAGGGCTTTGAAGTGAGCATTGGCAACCACAACTTCTTTGCATTCTCCAACTTCACCTTCGGGAAGGATGGCGACGCACGGCATCTGAAACACAACATCTCCCACTGCCATGAGACCATGGTTGGCTGGTACCATAGCAAGGACCGAGAACAATTCGGTTGCTACTATGCCAGCAAGATCTTGTCCGATGAAGAGATGCGGGCGTCCAATTCCAAGCAGGAAGTTCCTCTTACTTCCAGGGAGAAGCCGAAGACCCTCTTCTATCAGACCAAGCTGTCTCATCACCATCAGCGGCAGGCACTGAACAGCTAAAGCAGATGAGCTTTAATTTAGGCCTCCGGGATATCAACTCATACTAACTTATGCGCACGAGCCTGCATCGAGACAGTCAAGCGGAGCAGTCGTCCCTGTTGTTCGGGCCGTTTCAGGTGGTTCACAACCTCACGGAGATGATCCAGCAGCAGTCTTTGGGATGGAGCGCGCGACCGATGGAGAAGTGGACTGGCTTGTCATTGCTGCAGGTGAACAGCTATGCTGGCATCAAGCGCGAGAATCGCGTAGGGCAGATGCTTCGACAGCACGGTGCATCCTACAGGAGCTTGGAAAAGAAGCGAGCAAAGAGCTTTCTGCAAACCGGAAGCTCCCTTCGGGCTCTGCCGAAGCTGCCAGACTCCTGGGACTGGTCGGATGTGAATGGGCGCAGCTTCCTCGAGCCTGTCATGGACCAGTCCGAGTGTGGAAGTTGCTATGTGGCCTCTGCCATGCGCATGCTGACGGCCCGACACAAGATCAACCAAAACGACACCAATGTGCTGCCCTGGCATCCTGGCAGGGATGCAACCGTCTTCCTCCACTCCCCTCCTCTCCCTCGCACCCTTGCACAGAGACAGAGAGACACATAGCCACACTGGACACCGTCACGGATTGTTATGCTGCTAAAGTGTAGGGCTGGCATATGCTGGCGTCACATGGACCGTTTTTGACATTGACATTCAGCAGTGGAAGTTGGGCAGTGGATTCGTGTTGCTGTATAGCAGTCGCAATTTTAACGAGGTCAATTTCATTTCCGCTGCAGTGCTCTGAGTACAACCAGGGCTGCAAGGGAGGCTTCTGGGCTTGCAGCGAGCGTTCCGGGCCGAGCTTGCTTAGTTTGTTGCTCTGGTGCTCCTTGGAGTGTTTGTAGCTGCAGGCTACGGCATTCTGGCTGCAAAGTGGTCGCAGGAAGTTGGCTTGCTGCCTGCGAACTGCATGAGGCACGCTGCAGATCGCTGCAGTTCAGTGCCTCGCACTTGGATCCTCCAGTCCTGTGCGCATGCCTCAGGTACACGACGGAAGGGAGTTGCGAGCTCGAGTGCGATCTGAAGGCTCTGGGTGGCAAGCGCTACCGCGCCGACAACCATCGATACGTCGGGTCTTATTACGGAGAACATGGTGACAAGGTGAATGAAATCAAATCAGAGCTCTTTCATCATGGGCCTTTGATTCTCGGTATTGAGCCTGGAGAAGACTTTATGTGGTACTCTGACGGCATCTACCGTTCCCCGAGTGCTCCGAGCGGGGCAAGCAAGTCTGAATGGGAGAGAGTTGACCATGCCGTGCTTTTGGTCGGCTACGGTGAGGAGGGTGGACAAAAGTACTGGAAACTGCAGAACAGTTGGGGCGAGGACTGGGGCGAGAAGGGCTTCTTCCGCATAGTTATGGGAATCCCGGCATAGAACGGATGGCAGCTTTCGGGAGTCATTCTGTACCAAACAAAAACACCCCACATGCTGTGCGTAAGCCCTCAACTCAGGCGAGAATGATTCTGGCATTGAGTCCATTCCTGAAGCTGCAGATGTGGTCGTGGATGAACAGGCAGGAAAACAAGTGGACAGCTTCTTCTCACAGCATCTTGGCTATTGAAACCTGTGCCTGAATCAGTTTCTTTAGGATATTCTGTTAAGTCAGTTAAGTATTAAGTAGAGTCAACTTGGTCCGACTATGTGGCTTCCGAGAAACTTCGGGTCTATGCAGCTATGTTCTGCTTTCCGTAATCATGTGACACCAAGATCAAGTTGCAGTGCGGTTCAAGCCCGAAACCGAAGCTGCCTAAGGGCCTAAAGCTAGATCTCAAACCAGAATCTTATTTTCCTGCGGTAAGCTAAAATCACTAAATCAACCAAGGACCAAAGCCCTGCGACCCGATGTATGTATGTATGAATGTATGTATAAATGAATGAATGCATGCATGATTGCATGTAACTCTGTGGGTATCGGTATGTCGGTATGCGCGTGTGTTTGTGTATGCATGCGTGTTTGTACGTATGCATGTATCCATGCGTGCACGCATGCATGTATGTATGCAGTCATGTACGCTGTATGTGTGTGTATGCATGTACGTATGTATGCATGTATGTATGTATGTATGCATGTATGTATATGTATACATACATACATACATACATACATACATACACACACATACACACATACATACACACACATACACACATACATACACACACACATACATACATACGTACATACCTACCTACCTACCTACCTACCTACCTACCTACATACATACATACATACATACATACTGTATGTATGTATGTATGTATGTATGTATGTATGTATGCATGCGAGTGTATATGTATATGCCGTACATCATCCATGCCCGACCAACCCAAGCTCCTAAAGCCAAAAGCCCCAAAACCTAAGTCCTAAACCCCAAAACCTAAGTCCAAAACCCCAAAACCGAAGTCCTAAACTCCCAAAACCTTCTTAAACCCCAACCTTTAAACCCGACCTCCCTGAAAAACACCACCGACCCCCCCTCGCCCCCGAGGCTTGGGGCAGGAGAGGGCCGCTCCCCGGTGGACGATGAGCTGGAGCTGGCCCGGAAGAGTCCTGGGCGTTTTGTTTTTTTAGGGTTTTAGGGTTTTAGGGGTAATAGGGGTTTAGGGAATTAGGGGTTTAGGGTTTTAGGGTTAATAGGGGTTTAGGGCTTAAGGGTTTAGGGGTTTAGAGTTT
>CAJNJA010014936.1:0-11979 GCA_905231915.1 Symbiodinium necroappetens | reverse complement strand
ACACGCGACACGAGACCATATATGTACTGCTCCGTATCATGGCTTCCCTTTATAAGTCTAAGGTAGGATCTTTGGAGTTTAGATCTGTAGGCATTCGGCTCTGGTTTAGGGTTCCTGTAAGGCTTCGAAGAATACGGGGGTTTCTTTTCAGGGTTCGCAGTTTAGGCTTTGGCCCCTTTAAGGGTTCCTTGAGCAAGGGTTCCTATAAGGGTAGTACCCAAGTACAGGAGGGTACAGGGGTGAAGGGTCCTTTTTGGACGAAGGCGTCAGGTTAAGGCTCACAGTTACACCATAAACCGCCATGGCTCTTCTCCATTGTGGCCCCTCAAGGATACCCCATGTGCGGGTTCTAGAACATAGGCGACCGAAACACAGACCCCTGAGAGCAGGATCCTCAATATATGGATCCCCCTAAAAAGAACATTGTTTCTAAGAAAACAGCAATGTCAACGGAGGGGCTTGCGGGTGTCGGCAGGGCTTATTTCTTAGGGTTATGGGCAAAGAGTTGGGGGTCTAGGGCTGCACGTTTGGTGTAAGGATTTGGGCCCACTGTAGGGATGAGAGTTTAGTCTAAAATTACGGTTTAAAGTACTCGATTAGAGGGTGGAGTATTACGAGTATTTGTTGCCTTCATGGAGGGTTTAGGGTTAAAGTTAGGCTGCAGGAGGACATACATCCAGCAAGCCGTCCTGCGACCCTGTAATAGCTCGGTCAAGCCCGCTGAAGTTCTGATGAAACCCTGCATATAGATGCATGATGCAGAGTTACATGTGCACATAATTTTCGATATACAAAAACAGCTCTTTAACCTAACAGCCATGAGTTTACATATACATGCGACTTTAGGTATCAATACATGCAAACAAGTATTAAAAAAAACGCAGGTAAACTAGAAGCATCGCAAAGCATAATCAGTAAAGAGATGTGAACATCTATGTATATGTACATATATATATATATGTTATTATTACTATTAATAATATGATTATTCTTTTTATTATTATTTTATTATTATATATAAGTGTACATATATATATATATGAACTTTGTGCTTTCGGGTTCAGCCTCAAGCTCCATAGTTGTGCTGAGGTGGACAAAGCAGCGAAATCCAAGACAGCCTCGCGAATTGCGCGGACCACCTGGGCTTACCGCGAAACAGACGAAGGCCACCCTAAACCCTAAACTGGATTTAGGGTTTAGGGTAATGGGCAAAACACAGGAAGGCATTCTGTCAAGAGCGTCCAGGAATGCATAGGAAAGGCCCTCAGGGCTTGTGCCGGGGTTTGAAATGTTTTTTTTTTTTTTTTCTTTTCTCCGGCTTCTCGGACAGACTACCCAGATCGGAACGAACATGTTCTTTCTGCCCTATGGTTCCAGTGGATGTTTTCAAGCTGGCTTTCGCCGCGGTTTCCACCCGAAGCAACGTACCTGACCAAATACGGCACGATATTTACTGTCTTGAGGTCTGGACCCCTCCTCCTTAACCCCCCAAAATATCAATCACTGAACCCCACAAACACTGTGTTGAGGTCTGGACCCCTCCTCCTTAACCCCCCCAAAATATCGATCACTGAACCCCACAAACAAAAAACTGCAACCGCCAAGCCTAGACCCCTCGATTCTTCGCACAGGACTCCAAGTAGCATACTTACGCAAGCCCTAAGAGTACTTCCGAAGATACACGGCTTTCTTTAGGGTTTAGGGTTTAGGGTGCTTTCTACTGTGTCTATCGAGGATCCTCAGAGCTGAACATCGCTGGAGAAAGATTTTGGTTGTCCAAAGGGTCCAACTTCCGTCATCGTTGGAGATTCGGGTTCAGGATGGTAGGAACACTAGCTTGGGGTTTTCGGGAGTACAGGATCAACCGGGATTTGGACCTTTGGCTTCAGTAGCCCTTGACACAAGTTGACCAAACAGAAGGATGGGCACAAAGACGATGCCGAAAGTGAAACTCCGTAAACTCAATAGATAGCCTCCAACCTGATCAACAACTAAACACCCGACACACCCTACAACCCCCCCCAAGTTCAGGCGACCGGCTGTCCCTCTTTGTCCTTACAGAGCTGAACTTCTTCGAGCTCGAGGTCCAGAGAATCCCAAAGCAAAAGGGGCAATGAGTAGTTCATGTATGCATATTATTAGGGCTTCTGTTAGATGATTTTAGATGGGCCTAGGTTTGGGGCTTTACTTGTAGGCACGCTTACGAAGATAAACCCTCAACCCCTAAACCCCTAAACCATAAGGCTACAAGAGTAGGGTTTAGGCTCCTGAGCTCGGCGCTTCGAGTTGACGAGTCCGTGAAACAAAAAACTCTAGCCTGTCTTTCTATCAAGTGTATAGGGGTTTAGGGTCCAGGTGTAGGGTTTAGGGTGTAGATCTATGTGCATATAGGCTTTCGTGTTTAGGGCTCTGCGCTCGGTCGTGATCGTTATGACCGGTTGCCTGTCTCATCTTCATCTTCGAAGGGGGTTATCCGTCTCTTTGTCTTCGCCATTTGTTCATCATTCCGCTTTTGCTCGAGTCGTCCCCAGAATGGTCAGTATTAATATAAGACAAATGCGATTCAAAAGGCGCATTGCATGAAACTGCGATGGTTACAATTCCGCAATTCGGCAAGATTTGTAGATGTGCAGTTCCTGGTTGAATAGCTCAAGCAAACAAGTATTCAAATTCCTTACTCCCCACCTCTCACATAGTCATACAATGCACTAGCCCCAACTGCATCAACCTTTTCCAAAAGAAAGCCGTAACGAACTGCCTCCTGTGACCTGATAGAGACATGCTGCAACACTCATCTAAGCACCTACATAACCCTTGAAAAAACCGTATTGTAACCTTAAACCCTACATCCCGACTGTAAACCCTAAAATCCCTTAACCCTACAGCTTGCACTTACCCCAAACCCTAAAGCCTTAGATCTTAAAGTCTACACCTTACGCCCAAAACCCTAGACCATGAACTTCCTCAGCCGCAAACCCAAACCCAAACCCTAAACCCTAAACCCTAAACCCAAACCGTAAACCCCAAACCCCACAGCCTGAACCCTAACCCCCACACCCCAACCCCAAACCTTATATCCCCCAAGCCCAAACCCGCAGCCAACAAAAGACCTAAAACCCAAACCCGAACCCCTTGTAGACCCCTTGGACAGGAACCCTCATAGTACCCTTTTTAAAGGAACCCTATTCTAGACCCTTTTAAAAGGAACCCTCATAGTACCCTTTTTTACAAGAACCCTTAAAATCCCCCCAAAAAATCCCCAACCCCTCAACCCACAAGAGAAACTCTAAACCCTAAACCCCTCAACAAATAAAACCCACAAGTTACCCTATAAACCCTAAACCCTAAACCCTATAAAACCCTATAAAACCCTATAAAACCCTATAAGCCCCCAAAAAAAACGGCGCCGGAGACCCCCGGGAGGCGAACTTCGGCCTTTGGATTCCCAGCTCCGACTCCTGGCCTTTAGTGCTGCTATTTTTTGTGCGGCCCAGGGTATGTATATATATATATATTTATATGTATGTATATATATATAAATACCTATAAATATTATCAGCTTATATAGATTTTAGGGTTGAGTTGTTTAGGGTTTAGTGGGGTTTTAGGGGCGAGGGCTTGGGTTTTAAAGCTTCGCGTTGCTTTAAAGGGCCTCTGTATGGGGGTTCAGGCCACAGTTCCTTTCAGGGTGTTGATATTGTTTTTGTTTTTTCTTTTGTGAGCGGTAGGGCTATGCTTAGGGGGTCTGAAGGGTTTGCACGGTTTCGGGGTCTTCGGGGTTTTCGGTCTTGTCTTACGGCCTTTCTATATAGGATTGCTGAAGCTTTCACTAGGTTTTCTGGGCTTTAGGGCTTTGAGGCCGGGTCTCCGCGTTTGGGGCCTTGTGGAATTATTGTTGGTTCAGGGTTTTAGGGTTCTTGCTTGTAGGGTTTGGGATTTTAGGTTCAGTGCTTTTCGTTTGTCCTTTTGCTTGTTCAGTGCTGTGGTGCTTATTCACAACTTTGCTGAAGATCTTTGGGGGCTCAAGGAAGGCTTGGTTTTTTTACGAAGTATGGAGGGTTGCTAGATGCAGCAAGAAATCTCTTCGATTCCTACGCAGGATGGAGCTTCAGGGGGCTGACAGTTTGCAGGGAGGTAGGCGGTAGGCTCACAAGATCAGGGTTTTCAAAGACTCCAATACGCCTTACCTAAGGAATATACCTCAGATCTTATCAGGGGTCCTATTATAATTTAAGGCATATTCCTTAAATAAGGGGTCTTGGAGTCTCTGCGTTTTCCACAAGGCCCAAACAGGGCCACAGAGGCCTGAAGACCATGTTTTTCGGTCACCACCGCTCTCCTTAAAGGGACTTCCGAAGACATTGATTCTGGAGATCCTCATGCTTAGAGTAAACCCCGGAATGTTGGAAACCACATTAAGGACAACTAGTGCTCGGGCTCCCTATACAAAACTCTTGAGGATTGAGGCTATTGCGTTTCTAGTTGGTCTCCTGGGCCCCCACTAGGAGACCCCTTTCAACCTCGTGAGCCCTGCTCAGCCCCACGGCCGATAGCATCGAAGCCTGAATATCAGGGTCGTAGGGTCGTAGGATTCCTAAAGTTTGTTATAGCATAATATGCCCCGAAACACTGTTCGAAGTATTGAATTATTATTATTTCTTCTTCTTATTATTATTACTATGACTATTACTATTATTAGTATCATTATTATCATTATTAGTTTTTATTGTTAAGCTATTCGGACCCTTATGTTCCTTGAGACTTCCGAAGCTTCCGAGGTCGAAGATGAGAAAGGACACGTCTCCGAGAATGAGTACGACGGTGGCGAAAGCGACGAGGATGTGGGTGAGCCCCGCTAATGCAATTTTGATGAGGGTTTGGGGTTTAGGGTTCAGGGCTCAAGGGTTTAAGGTGCATATGCATCGATGCTCAATTCGTTCTCGGGTTGAAGTGTGTAGGGCTTGCAGTTTAAATCCCTTTAGGGTTTTTTATGGAGCGTCATAAGGATTCAGTTCAGGTTTCAGCTGGTAGTTATTGCTTTTTATTTTGTCTGGCAGGATCTCGCGCGGGAACAAGAAAATCTCAAACCAAACAGTCCCACACGAACCCTACACCTTACGATACCTTACGTATGGTCTCCAACCTGGTCCGGTTTTTGTTGGCTTCCCCACTTTGCAGTCAAGGAGCCTATAACGTAAGTGGAACTTACACCTGAACCTTCCAGTATGCCGCGAACACTCATAAGCCCTAAGCCCTAAGCCCTATATATAAACGCTATCCCTGTTCTATCAGCTCTAAACCCTCAATCCTAAACCCTGCTCTATCAGCCCTATAGCCCTAACCCTAACCCTAACCCCTATTCTATCAGTCCTAACCCTAAACTCTAAACCCTATCTTGTCAGCCCTAAGCCCTGACCCCTCACCCTAAACCCTGCTCTATCCGCCCTAAACCCCAAACCCAAACCCCTAGTCTATCAGCTCCAAACCCTAAACCCTAAACCCTGTTCCATCACCCTTACCTTAAAGCCTAAATCGGCAGAAGCCCGAAACTCTAGATCCTAAGCCCTAAACCCTAAACCCAAAAACCCTAAACCCTACATAAACCCTTAAACCCTAAAATCGGCGCGACACGCCCGAAACCGAGGTCGACGAAGGTGCAAACCAGCTTCTCACAGGCTGCTGGGCCGGCATTGAAGTTCTTTGGGTTTTAGGGTTGAAGGGTTTTTTAGGGGTTTAGGGTTTAGGGTTTAGGGTTAAGGGTTGAAGGGTTTTGGGGGTTTAGGGTTTAGGGTTAAGGGTTGAAGGGTTTTGGGGTTTAGGGCTGAAGTTTTGTGAGGTGAGGTTTTTGAGTTTGTCCCTTCAGGGTATGGATTTTGGGACCTGAAACCTTACTATTTGGGTACTCGGACCCTCTGGGTTGAGGTCTGAGACAATTAGGGTTTAGGGTTATTAGGGTTTGGGGTTGAGGAGTTCAGGGCTTAGGGTTTAGGGCTTAGGGGTACAGGGGTTTGGGGTTTAGGGTTCAGGCTCTACGACGTGTTTTCACGAAAGAAGAGGCCAAACCCTAGACCCCAAGGGTCCTAAACTTCAGGTCTTTTCAGCCCTGCACCGAGGAGATCGCCAGCGCAGCTCGACGTGCTAGGGCGTCGAAGTTTGCACTCGAAAGGCCGGCGGCTTAAGGTTCCTGGACCCAGAGAACCCAATACCCCTTAATTCAGGAATATAGCTAAGATCATAAGATTTAAGCCCCTATAACTAAGGGGTATTGGGTTCTCCAGGATTGGGAGTTTTTAGGGTTTAGGGTATGTTTAGGGTGTAGGTTTCTGGGACCGGTTGCGGCGTGGGTCTGTCTTTCAGGCTTGTGTATGGCTTCTGTTTGCGACGAGAAAGTTTTTGCGCGCAGAGGGTTTAGGGTTTTGTGGTTGAGGTTTAGGGTTTGGGGCTCGTGTGGTAGAGCGTCCGGGATTTCGGCGGTTCGGGGTTGCATCGGGACAGTACCTGGCTGCAGAGCCTTTTGGCATATAGGACTTTCCGAAAATTAGGGGTACCTTATTTTGCGGTCCTTAGATTAAGGATCCTACTATTTACGGTACTATGTTAGGGTCCCCTATTTTCGGAAACCCCCATATTGAGTTACAAGGACGATGTGTGGGGGTCGATTGTGCTGAGTTGGGAGCAAGATTGCAGTTGCCCAGTGTAGAGAATCCAGCAGCCAATTGTCTTGATGTGTATGGAGTGCTTGATCTGCGTTGGGGTCTATTCCTTAGTCAAGCCCGGTTTATGTTTCTAGGAACCTGTTTGTGTACGAAGTAGCCTTACGACTCTTTCTTGTTGAGGAATTCTATTCCCCACGGCCCCTCCTCGAAACGGACCTGCTCAACATCTTCTATGTCTTCAGTGTAGCACCTAGCACCTAGAACTCCCAGCTGGAATCCAAGACACTTGCTTTCAGGTGCAAAAAACCCTAACCCCTAACCCTTAAACCCCTAAACCCTAAACCACTAAACCCCGAACCCCCTAAACTTCAAAAAACCCTGAACCCCTAAACCCCATAAGCCCGAGACCCAGCCCACCCCAAAGCCCTAAACCCTAAGCCCCTAAGCCCTAAACCCCTAAGCCCCTAAACCCTAAGCCCCTAAGCCCCAAACCCCTAAACCCCAAACCCCCTAAACCCTTAAACCCCGAACTCCTAAGCCCTTAACCCTAAGCCCTAAATCCCTAAACCCCTAAAGCCCTAAGCCCTAAACCCCTAAACCCCTAGGCCCCCCAAGCGAGTCGTTCCTTTCGCAGACACTTCGAGGGATTGTAGGCAGGCTCCAAGGTTTTTGAGACCCTTGTCTTCGAAGGGCCCATAAGGGCTCCTTTTTAAGGGCTTTCGTGCTTTTGGGTTTAGGAGTTTAGGGTTCAGGGGTAGAGGGGTTTGGGGTTTAGGAGTTTAGGGCTTAGGGGTTTCGGGTTTAGGCGTTTAGGGTTTATAGGGTTTAGGGGTATAGGGGTTTAGGGTTTGGGGGTTTCGGGTTTAAGGGTTTAGGGTTGTAGGGATTTAGGGTTTAGAGGTTTAGGCGTATAGGGTTGAGGGTTGAGGGTTTAGGCAGGCGGGATACCAACGGCATCTATCTACCTGTCGATGGATCGCTCCGCCTATCTATCGACCTATCTGTCTACCAATCTATCTTTCCATTTCTGCCTCTATCCCTGTATCTACGTGTCCGCCTGCATCTAGGCTTCTATCACTTCTATCTCTGTTCATGCCTCTATTTCATTCCCATTCAACCTCTATCTCCATATCTTATCTAGATGTGTGGAGCTGCAGGGATTGAGAGGTCTTCTTCTTGGAAACCTAAGAGGGAAGGTTCAACAGGACAGATGCAGAATGCTGCAACCCAGGGCTGGGAGTTTGGCAAACTGTCACGTGCCCCAAAGCTCTGAGCTCCTACCCCAAATCCTTTAGGGTTTAGGGTTTTTAGGGTTTAGGGATTAGGGTTTTTAGGTTTTAGGGTTGAGGGTTTAGGGTTTTTAGGGTTTGTAGGGTTTGTAGGGTTTGTAGTGTTTAGGGTTTGGGGTTGACGGTGCCCTTTCAAACGCCTTTCTCGAGACACCAAGGCAAAGTCTTATGAAAGTTAACCCCAGAAGCCCCTGCAAAACCTCTCTAAATGCTCATAAAAACCCTTTAAACCCTAAACTCATATTAAACCCTAAACAATATTCATTTCTAAAACCACCTAAAAAACTTAAACCCCAAATAACAACTCTTCTTCCCCAAGGGTCCATGTACCCAAATAGTATGTACTTGGGCTCCAAAGTACCCAAACAGGGACTACTTTAAGACCAAAGTATATCTGTTTGGATACATGGACCCTTAGGGCCTTAGGGTTTCAAGAAAAAGCACACCCTAAACCCCTAAATCCCTAAACCCTAAACCCTAAACTCTCTTTCAAGGAAACCACACAAAATCCACCCAGGCGCTCCCTTGAGGAGCCGCTGCTCCTCGAGCGGGCGAGCGAACGCCTGGCTCGCAGGTACAAGGCGCGCCTATAGGGTTTTTATATGGTTTTTCTCCCTAAACCCGTTTAGGGTTTGGGGTTTATAAACCCTAAACCCTAAGCCCTAAGTTTGGGGGTTTTGGGTTCAGGGTTTAGGTTTTTGGGTTTTTGTGCTTCGGTTTGGGCTTTCCGGGCTCTAGGGTTTGGGTTTAGGGTTTTGGGTTATCGGGCATACATACAGTTGGCCGGTTTTGGTGTGCGCCTGAGGGTGTGGACTGCCGGGTGTAGGGTTTCCGTCGGGAGCTGGAATAACACGATCCCTGATCTGATCTTGGACTTTGTGCCACCCCGTCAAAGAAGGGCTTTGCTTGGGGTTCCTTTCCCACCGCCGGCAGAATATAGAAGCCTAACTAATTTGTGGTATCATTGCTTAGGGTTCCTTCTGGTAGATGTAGGGAGACATTGTATCCCAAAGCCCTATTTCCACTTGTCAATGCCTGAACTAGGTCCCTGAGTAGTGCCCTTTTGCCCGTTTTATTTTAGGGCCCCCTTACTAAAACCGAATAGTAGGAAAAGGGTACCCTTATTTTTTTCGAGGCTACTTAAGAACCAAGAATTATCAATGCCTGAAAATTACACATGAGCGGCCTTTCAGATGTTGGGCAACACTCTGGCTCTGGGATGCGAAAGGATGCAGTACCTATATGGGACTACTTCAACTTAGGGTCTAGGGTATGGGCCCCTTATACATATATATATATACTTATTATTAGTATTATTATTAGTATTATTACTATTATTATAAATATATTATTATACATATATATATATATACGGATCCTTAGGGGCCTCAAGTTGCTTTGTCCTTGTCGCCCCTCCTGCCAAGTTGCACGCTGTATTTGCGGGTACATGCATCCCTTGCCTGCATCCCCCAACCCCACAAAAAATGGTAAGTTATGACCCCCTTCAAGTATAAAATCTAACCGTCGAACCCCTAGAAAACAGTAGGTTTTTGTGGATCCCCCTAAACCCTAAACCCTACGCCCTAAACCCTAACATGAAGCCGAAGGTTTGGAGGAGGCTCTACAGTCCCCCCAAGCCTTCGGCTTCCTACGGTTGATGATCAAAATCCTGCATTACCCCATAATAAGGAATATACCATAATTCCCATAGTTTAGGGTCTTTAAGGTAATGCAGGATTTATATCATCAACAGTAGGATGACTTAGGTCCGATTGCAGAAGTTGGGGGTGCTCTCGGATATGCCGGCGTGGGTGCACAATCCGGCCATGTGTCTGTGCTATGTACATGTACAAGATACATATTAATATACATACACACGCATATATATATATATGCATCAGTGCATGTGTGTGTAAACGAATAAGTACACACGTGAAGAGCTCAACTTGCATGTTTCAATATTTTTAATACACATCTATATTTGCATACATCGATTCTAGATTCCGTTCTTCCTTGTGCTTTTACCTCCGCCAATGTGCCCTTTGTAACAGCAAAGCTCGAAACTCCAACCCTAAACTCTAAACCCTAAACCCTGACTCCGACCAGGCCCCGCCGACGGAGTGGCTCTTAGAGGGCATCGTCACCGGTGCACAAGCGGATGACGATCCGAAGATGCATCCAAGCCCTACCTGAACCCTAAAGAACCTCACCTTTTTGAGGGCCTTCCCAAAGGGTCGTAGGTACTGTTATGGGAGTTATGGGGGATACTTTCCCAAATCATAATAACAATTCCTATATGGAAACCCTACATCCTACTATATGGGTACTTTGGACCTTTGGGGCGTATGCAAGGACATCATAATAAGGAGCCCTAAACAGTTAGGCTATTGAAGGTTCAGGTAAACCCTACACCGCTGAACCGCTAACCCTAAACTCAAAGCCGTAAAACCCTAAACACCAAACCCTGAACTCCTAAACCTAACTCCTGAACCCCAAACCCCCAAAAGATACAAACAGGGGCTTGTGCTGAGTTCGGGCTTGAGCTTTGTCTGGAGCATTGGCTCTTACTCCGTAGCTTGGGTAGGGGGAAGGGGGAAAGGTCAATAGATAAACTCTAGACCCCAAGCCCCTATAAACCCCAAACCATAGACAGTTTTTCAGGATTCCGAGTTTGGGAGTGGGGATTGGGCATTGGGGTTTCGGGGTTAAGGGCTCAAGGGAGGTCCAGTGGTAGTTCTTACGACGTCTAAACCCGAAACCGTTTAGGGCTAAGGGTTGAGGGCATGCCATTGACATATCGCTGCTCCACCATGTTGACAGAACTGTCTGCGATACTGATGACTAGTGACATTAGCAATTCCAAGGTTGTGGATGTGTTGCAACGGTTTGGGGTGTTCTTGCAGCCACTACAGTGCCTCTCGATACATATCAGCTGATACATATCATGTTGTGTGAACTGTCGACCTCTGTTCTAGATTGGGTCATACACGCCTCCCTACCTTCATCTGATTTCATCACTGCGCGGTAAATCTTCAAGGCTGAACGATACAATGACAGCAATTACAGCTTTAAGAAACACGCTTCATGACATTGGGTTTCTCGGGGTCGGCCCAATATTGCATATAGGCTGTTTCTTTTCCGGCTACATCCTGAGCGTAACTAGCGTAACCAAACCATTTACAACGGGAAAGTATTATTTGCAAATACGAGATGGTTCACGTCCTAATACTCCTGATCAGCAAATTACATACAAATTGCGAAGCCCACAAGGACAAATCTAGGGATTCCCAGAGACTCCATTATCCCTTAGTTAAGGAATATACTTTAAATTATAGAAGGAGCCCTAATATGATTTAAGGTATATTCCTTAATTAAGGAATATTGGAGTCTCTGGGTTCCTCAAATTCAAGCTCATGGAGGCCTTGAGCGATTTGTATGTCATTGGACAACGGCTGCAGGAAGTGGACCCAGGCTACAAAGATCTCAAAGCATGCTTTAGCCTTGAGCCCAAAACCTAACCTCCTCGCAGAACAAGAAAGCAGTTTTCTCAATTCCAACACCGAGGTCCCCCAAAAAATGAGTGTTTCGGGTTTGCGGTTTAAAGTTTAGGCACCAGACGAGCAAACAGCAACACACTAAACATAAGTAGTTGTAAACCCTAAACCCTAAACCCTAAACCCGACGGCCTCTCAAGGACACCCTTTGGCGACATTTCAGTGAGCACGACATCAGCCAAGTGGCCAAGGAAGCTCCCGGCTTTCCAGGGATCCAATATAATTAGGGGTTTAGGGTTTAGGGTTTTTTCCCAGGGGGCCCAAATTACCAGTACCATTGTGGAGTTGGGGGGGGGGTCCTTGTAGTGGGGGGGGTCCTTGTAGTATAACATACCCCCCAAACCCCATTCTAATTTAAACGCTGCGCGTCGTCCGCCTCGGCCCGGCCGTATGTTGGGAGGAAGACATGATGCCAGGTCTGGGGCTTTTGCTTTCGCAGGATATCGGGGTGCAGCGTCTGCGGGGTGAAGAGTGATAGGG
>CAJNJA010014934.1:0-11979 GCA_905231915.1 Symbiodinium necroappetens | reverse complement strand
ACCAGTACCAAGGAAGATCGCTGCAATGCCGCCTTTGTGAAGCGGACTGCGTCTTCCAGCCTGCTTAGGGTTTAAGGCTGGTGGGGTTAACAGATGTTTATAGGGTTTGCGGCTTCCGGTTTATGGCTTCGGGCTTATAGGGTTTAGGGCTTGAGCTTGCCTTTGTTTAGGGCTCGATATGGCCCTCAAAATGGCACGGTGCAAAACACAAAAACTGCGTTCTACTCCTGTGGCCTCTTCAAGATCTCAGCCTTGGAATGTATGATCCCCTTCAGTTGCCGGTACTTGCTCATGATGTGGTTCAGCTTTCCTGCCCCTTCCTTGGCTTCGCGAAAGCCCACAGTTACACCAAACTCCTCCTTGAGCCAGTCGGCGTGTTTGATCAAGAACTCCTGGGGGAAAGGCCGCTTCGGCAAAAAAGGTGCTTAATGCCGGGGGATGGGGGAGGGGGGTGGGGGGGGGGGAGGCGCGAACAAGTTGCTAGATAAAATTACCTGAGTATTGTCTTTACTCGCTCTGTCACCCGCACTTGCGTGTTCTTGCGCAAGTGCAATAATGCCAAATGAACAAGTCGCACCCGCGGGAATCAGCCAAACACATGGGTTACAGCAGGCGGCTTCGACCAAGCCCCATATCTTACACAGTTTGTCCTACCGCCTGAATCCTAAGTCCTTATCCCACGTATATCCTTGCCCTGGTTCCTGACCCCAGACTGTCAAAACTCAACCCTAAACCCGACAACCCTAAAACCATAAACCATAAAACTCTACGACCTAAACTCCGAAACCCCGAAACATCGCTAAACCCTAGTACGTAGGCACTAGAACCCCCAATTAAGCCCTAAACCGCTAGAGCCCTAAATCCGGAAAGCCCCAAACCCTGAACCCTAAACTTCGTTCTTGTGAAGGAATTTAACTGAAGTTACCATAATAGGGATCTATAGTAAATCATATGGTTTCCTTACTGTGGTAACCTAGTTTAAGTCCCTCAAAAGAAACCAACAAAAAGTCCTGAAAGGCCGTCGTTCCGGTCTTGTGTGGTCCCACGTGTAGAACCCTTGGTGCAGCTCTCGGAAGTGCACTGACCCGTCTGGCTTGGGGTTTATAGCGCTTTTGGGTGTTCGAGCTTATAGGGCCTACTTTACATGTTGCTTCTTTCGTGAAGGGGGTTAGCTTTTAGGGCTTTGGACTTGGGGTTTAAGATTTCTTACAGGTCAATCAGGTCCCTGCAAGAAGGGATCGCGGGCTTCATGAGCTTCTGTGATCCGGTGAACTCCCTTAGGAAAGATTCTTGGTTGACTCCTGAAGTCTAAACTCCAAAAACTCCGCCCTGGGCCCAGATACTATATATTCGACCGGTTTTTGTTGCGTAAAGACTGCTGTTTGGGTACTTGGACCCCCGTGCTGCAGAACCTTAACATAGGGGCCAGACTGATATTGGGTAGGAAGTCAGGCCCCTCAATTGACACCAAAATAGCAGCCAGCATACTAGCCCAAAAGAGCCCTTTAAACGCCGAATATAGCACACCAAGGCGCAATCTCGGCCCCACACACACCGGAGATCTCGCTGTGGTGGCCGCGGGAATCTCTGCAGTGGCAACCTCCAAAGCCTGGACTTTTGCTGAAGGGCAGGCTGTACATTGGGCCTGGGGCTTTATGGTTTGGGTTTAGGGTTTAGGGTTTAGGGGTTTAGGGTTTAAAGGTTTAGAGTGTAGGGCTTTGTAGTTTGGGCTTGGAAGATTTCGATGTAAGCAAGGGCCTTACGGTTGAGGGTCAAAGATTTCTGGTTCAGAGCTTTGGGCGGGGAGTTTGATGAAGGCTTGGGATTTAGAGCTTGAGGATTAAGTTTAAGGGAGTCCGGGAATCAATCTAAACCAGCACAGTCCCTAGTTACGATATCTCGATCCTGCGATCGTACAGCCGTGTCTTAAACCCAGACATATGAAGCTTAATCAAACAGCCCCGATAAACCGACAAAACCGACATATACACTCACTGATGTTTAAGCGGAGCCTTATATAAGCCGTATCTAAAACACGTAAAGAAGCTTCGTTTTTTTATACTTCAAGCACCCTAACATTCACCCAGAAGCTGCTGGCGGAGCTGTAGCAACCGAGGCAGCGGGAGCAGCGGGCTCCACGATGGGGCATGCCGGTCTGGTCAGTGCATGCTGCAGAATTACCTGGAGTCTATTGCTGAGGGTTTTAGTCCTTAGCATGTTACGGTGTAGGGTTGTAGGGCTTCGGGCTTTCTTTGGGCTTTTACGGCCCTTCGGGTGTAGATGGGCTCTACGGTTTACGCAGTCAGTCTCCCGGACGATATCAAGAACTGGCAGTGGCAGCTTCTATTCCATCGTTTCGATGACACATTCCTACGTTGCCAAGACACACGAACATTCCCCTTAATCCTGCACTGCAAAGCCCCAGCCCTAACCCTGCCCCAAATCCCAGAAAATGCGAAATCACTGCCCAAAACATCCTTATAGCAGCCCAAGAGGAGCCCTTCAACAGGAAGCCCAAACCCCTATCAAGCTCTAAACTTAAACTCAGCATACCCCGAAGACCTCCAAAGGAACCCTTAAAGGAGCCCTTACGACCCCCTTTCTACTAGGAACGCCAAAACCCCTGAAGCTCTAAAAAGCAGCGATCTTATATCAACACTTCAGAAGGGACCCCAAAGCCCCTTATAAGCCCCAAAAACCCACGAGCTCAGCCACGAGAGAAAACATGGGAACCCTTGAAACTACTGGTAGCCCCCCCGAAACCCTAAAACGGCGCCACCAGGCACGAGAGAACAGATGGGAACACTTATTATTAATAATTAGCATTAAAGGACCCCTTAAGCCCCCCCACCCGCCCCCAAACTAAGACCTATAAAGGAACTCTCTACTTGAACCCTTAAAGGAGTTCTTACGGCCCCCTGTCTACCAGGAGCCCCAGAAACCCCCGAAAAGCTCTAAAACAAGCGACCAGGCACGAGAAAGATGGGAACCCTTGATATTATTATAGCCCCCCCCTAAACCCTAAACCCAAACCCCCAAGACCCCTAAAGCTTTAAACGACGCGACGAGGCCACGAGAGAGAAGATGGCTAGCAGAACCAGGCCCGTCGCAAGGACACGAAGCCGGCACATGAAGCCGGCACATGAGGATGTAGGGTTTTAATGGTTTAGGGCTCTATAGGGTTTTAGGGTTTAGAGTTTTAGAGTTTAGGGTTTAGGCTTTTAGGGTTTAGGGCTTTAGGGTTTAAGGGCCTAGAGAGTTGATTGTAAGGTTTGTAGGGTTTTTGCCGGCACATGTAGGTTTGGCTTCAGGGTTTATACGGCACTTCGGGCTGATAAGACTTGTGGGGCTTAGCTCTTCAGGGCTTGAGGCCTGAAGGGGCATGTAATGTAGGGGCCTTGATAACTAGAACATTCCTTTCTGGGGTATTGCATTGGTTTCGAAGGGCTCTACAACATGCTGGGATATAGGGTTGGGGGTTTACAGGGCCTAAAGGCTTGCGTCCTTTAGGGCTTAACGGTTTTGCGGCGGAAGGTTTAAGGGCTTCCGGTCAGTTCTTGGGGCATGCTAGGGAGGTTGTTGTTGTGTTTTGTCTTTGTGTATAATATGTGCTTGTCGCGTTTGTTTGCTCGGCGGGTCGCAGGGAAGAAGTAACATAGGGGCCTTAATAATTAGACTGGGGTTTCAAAGTACAATATACAGTAATAATCATAATAAGGAACCCCCAACACAGTATAGGTAACTACTCAGGCCCGCGACAGTAGAATCATCTGGCGCTTCTCGGCCGGGATGGTTTGGGAGCATCGGGCAGATAGCTCTGGGTCCGGGGCTGACTTCAGCTTGAGGAAGAGATTTTGGGTGTAGAGCCACGAAACCCGAAACCCTAAGCCGTTCCTATAGGCTTGCTAAAAGGGTTTGTCTTAGTTGAAGGGTTTAGGGCTTAGGGTTGAGAGCTCCGGTGTCGGGCTTGTTGTTTGGAGACTTTGGGGCTTCTATTTCGGGTTTAGTCTAGTTTTTTGCTTCACAGGTTTTAGGGCTTAAGGGTCTAATGGATCAAAAGCTTAAGAGTCAGGGGTTTAGGGCTTGTGTTTGTCTTGGATACACATGTCTTGCCCATGATTCTACTCATACTCGTCCGCTCAGGGGCACATGGTGCCCTGCAGTGCCAAATGCTGCAGCTCCCAGCTACGAGCTTCTTCTAGACCAAGGTCATACTATAGAGGTCTGCATACATAACACTCAGACCTCCTCTCATATGTATACTCTATATGCACATGTATATATATATATATATCTATATATATGTATATGTGTCTGTGTGGCTTATGTATGTATATACACATATGTACACTATATATATATATATGCACATATATATATACATATATTTGTGGCTGTTTGACTAAAGCGCCAACATAAGCACAAGCAGGCTGGAAAGTTCTTACAAGCGCGGCAATACGCCGCCAATATTATTGCAAACCTGCAGTGACTTGTCCCCATTGATGCTCGGGCCAGCCTAACTAGCTGCTCAACTTGCCCTAGCCGTGCTGAATTCGAGGTTGGCCTTCTCATGGGTTTGTGGAGTATTTTGCGGTGTTACAATGCTCCTGCAGGGGTAGGTAAGGGTATCCACCATTAACGAGCAAACACGTGCAACCCAATGTTTCAGGCTTTGTGTTTTGGAACGGAGGGTTCAGGTATCCTCGCCAAACCCCAGCTAGAGCTCCAGTTACCCATATGATGCGTCACATATTTTATGGTTAGTTACCTACCAATTGAGTAGCTGGAGCCCCTATACCATCATCTTCGACCCTACATGTGTTAAACCCTGCCAGGACACCGAAGGTGCCCGGCATAGAGGCTTTTAATCCTCAGTCAGCCCTATTTTATAAATACTAATATAATAAAACATATTACGAGTAGCAATAACAGTGTTAATAAACAGGAACATAATGACAAAGGTGGTAGTAGTAGACGTAGTAGCAGCAGCAGCAGTAGTAGGAGTAGTAGGAGTACTAGTGGTAGTAGTAGTAGTAGTAGTAGTAGTAGTAGTGGTGGTAGTAGAGGCAGTAGCAGTAGTAGTAGTAGTAGTAGTAGTAGTGGTGGTAGTAGAAGTAGTGGTAGTAGTAGTAGTAGTAGTAGTAGTATAGTAGTAGTAGTAGTAGCAGAAGTAGTAGTAGTAGTAGTAGTAGTAGTAGTAGTAGTAATATAATAACAGTATATGTATGTATCTATACATATATATATATCTATGTATGTGTATGTGTATATATGTACACATATTACATACATACATGCATGCATACATACATACATACATACATACATACATACATACACATTTCGGCTTTTATTTATACATGGTATAGTTACTATGAGCCCTCAACCCCCACAGACTCCAACGCACTGTTCGTGATCTGATTGGCACCGAACCTCGCACGGCTTGCCACAGGCATGGCCTGAGGTGACTGGGGGCTTGAGACAACTAGCACATAATGCCAAGCTTGATTCTATGCAACTTACATCAAGAATTGATGGGCTCTCCTAGGTCTGGGGCGGGTTCCGATTTCAGGCTTCGACATCGCAGCCCTTCTGGTGTTGCTAATTGCCTGATGATTGTACGTCCTCGGGGCCATTCTAGCGAGCTTTACACACCCAAATCATCCCAACACCAGGACCCGGGCGATATCTGAAACCAAGAACACGAAAACATCACCAGCCCGAACGGGACATTTGATAAAGCCCTTTAATCCCCTGAAACGTCGGAACATTTAAAACCGAAGCCCGAAACCCCTACAGCCCTAAACCCGAAACACTACAGCCCCAAACCCCTACGCCCAAGCCCTGTCCAAACAAATCTTCCCAGAGTTTCTGGCGCGGCCAGCGCTAGCGAAATAGATGAAGGCCCATGAGAGCTCTGGCACGCCTGAGCGATGCTTGGAGTCTCTGGACATTGATTTGGGATGTTTATAGGAATCACCCTAAAGCTCTAAGGACTCACATGAGGAGCGCTTTTTCGCCCCGAGGGCTGCGTTACAGAAGGCTTTCGAGCAATGCTGAACCTTGCAGGGTTGCAGTGCCTTGTACAAGGATTGCGCTAAGGCCGCTAAGGACCGTGGACTCGTCACCTTCACACACAAACATGCGAAAGGCTCAGTTCCCGAAAAGAGAAAACGTCTTCGGGTTTAGGACTAGTTCTTTCGGGTGTTGGGTCTCTGCTGATGTATGCTGATATAGACCACACACCCTGTATCCTGAGAATCCTCACTATATTTGTTTTCGTGGAAACCGACGAATATTACCCAAGAACGCACGCGCACGCACCCACACCCACACCCACACCCACACCCACACCCACACCCACACCCACACCCACACCCACACCTAAACACAATCAAGGGCACGCTTGATCTTTTCGATGCTAGACGGTGAATCAGTTTGGGGCTTAGAAATCAGGAATAAATCCTCAATCGCCTCAACCCCAAACCCTGATTTGTAGTAATTCACCCCATAGCACCTGCCATGGCGCATGTACCCAAGCAGGCACGTATCATTGTTGTGTAACTCTGTAGCGACCTCATAGTGGCCTTCTAGTAAACCCCTCTCCATGACCCCTATAACCTGAAGTCAAGTTTGCCCTAGGCCCAGAACCTTCTGCTCAAATCTCCCACCCGCATGAATGACCACAACCGGTCATGTCTCATACCCAACAAATAGCCTTGACAAAACATGGACCAACCAACATCAAATCTATACCGGCACAAAACCTGTAGGTGTCCTAACGACTAGCCCAGAATTCTTTCTGAAACGATCGAGATATCAAACTAGATCATAAGCTAACACCCTCCAAAATGAAGCCTGCAAACGCTGATTCCCGCCTCTTCTTTCCGAAGCAGCCCCAAAAAGCTTCGGCAAACGGCCTAGACTTAGGGTTTAAGGCTACGCAAGTTCTGGAGTGAGGGTATGGTGTGTGGGGCTCGTTGAGTAGGGTTTTTTCAGCCCTCATGACGCCTGGGCGGGCCCTCGCGTGTCTCTAAGGCTTCAGTCTTCCGGGCTGGATTGGGGGGGCCTGGGGTAGATGGGAAACATCCTCATGTGAGCCAAAACAGCTTCCTGCATGCAGAGAAAAGCTGCTCTCTGTATCTAAGCCCTACAGTGCTGGTTGCAAACGGATGTTCCTTGCAGCTGCTTGGCAAGCGATCGTCCCTTTCTTCCGTCTTCGCACAAGAACGAGGTCTGCTAGGGCCGCACGCGGCCTTGTGGAGGTCTGTGGCTGTGAAACACTTTTTTGGGCCCCGTTTCGGGACCCCCTTCGGGACAGAAACGAGGACTGCTACGCCTGCGCGCTGCCTTCAGGAAACCGAAGTCTGTGACCGCACAACACTTTAAAGGCCCCAGTTGAGGGCCGACTCGGGACGGGAGGACTGCTACGCCTGTGCACCGCCCTCAAGACAGGAAGTCAACGGCCCGGGCCCCTTTTCGCTAAAAGGACCGGCCTTTGAAGCCAGGGGGAGGAGATGCAAGGAGGCTCTGCCCAGGTGTACCCTCGGGGACAGCTCTCAGCTCCAGTCAGGCCAAAAAGTCTTTGTCCGCATGACTCAAGGCTGCCCCGGATGAACCTCGGACAGCTCAGCCACGGAGAATGCGACAGGACCAAGCGCCCACCTTGGGTAGCATGGCACGGATCGACGTCAGTGAGACAGGATATCTGAGAGTGGAAAAAACCCTATTGGAGGAACTAAGGACATCTGCCGGCTCTGCCCAGTCCAACCACATTCTCAAAACATAAGACGCTTGAGCGTTCAGCTCCAAAGCGCCGACACTCGCGCCGGGAGAGGTCATCTTGGCCTTCTTTTTTCAAGCCGCATTGCCCAGAAGGAGTCCAAGAAGTTTCCAGACAAATGGCTTCGAACTTGAAGGCAGGGCAGCAAATCCGAAATCCGCTAGGAATCACGAGAGTGCAGGGCCATGGCATCCGCGTCCGCAAACACTCGCCGGGTCAAGGGCGAGTTTGCCGGTGGCAGTCCGGATTCTTGGGCTGACAGGGGTCACAGATGGCAGAAGCCTCAGGGCGCCACTTCTCCGCTCATAAGTCATATGGGCTGGACGGAGCGGAAGGGAAGGAGGACAGCTAAAAGGCATCACAGACAGGCGCTGCTCTTGCCAAGCGAAACGCGGTCCTGGATCGTAAGCTCGTCTAACGAGGAGCTGGAAGCACGCCGAAAAGAAATGTGTCACCTGCACCACCTCTGCGTCCCAATCCTGCCGCAGGTTCTTCACGAGCCTCGTCAGTTGGCATGGGGTTTCAGCGTTTGTGGCAAGCAGAGGCAGTGAAAAAGTGTCGAAGGTCTGCACGCCTCCGTTCTTTCGCACTTTCCCATCGGACCTGTGATCCGACAGCAGGTGGCGGAGGCTATGAACGGACTGCCCCAAGCCATCACCAGCATGGGGATGTTGAGATGCCCGCAAGCCTTCCGCATCCACGGCGCCATGCAACTGGATGCTTGGCAGTTTTCGCATCCGTCACAAACCTGCCGCACAAAAAAACGACTGAATCTGAGCAAAGCGGATGCACATTGCCGGCCATGCGGCAGCATGGGTTCCACGACGCAACCTGCTACAAGTAACACAGCTACACCCTGTGACGATCGATGCTGCTGTGGCACAAAGCACATCTCTGGGAACTCGGAAGAGCCGGGGTGTCAGTGCTTGAAAGCGCAGCAAAGGATTGCTCCATGGCAACCTGCATGGACGTTGCAATAGGCGGGGGAAAGAGGCAAGAATGCCGCACAGCGCCTTGTCTCCTAGAGACTGCGAGCTTTGACGGCAGATGTTAAAATCTGAATGGGCTGCTACACTGCCGCTGTTGACATGTGAACGATAGGAAGACAGTGATGCAGTGAGATTGGTGTAACTAGCACGGGAAACGCCAAGAAGACATGGCTCGAATCACGGACTTCGGAAGCCAGGTTATCAAGGCCGTCTCCTTGCTCCTTCACCTTCACCGGCTGAAAATTAAATTAAGTCGCAATTCCTGGAATGGACCCAACTTTTTTCTTGGCATCTGAACGACACTTACCTGAAGGAGGACAGCACAACCTGTGTTAGGTGACGAGAATGATGTCCTCTGCAGCATAAGCGTTGACTCTGCTAGTAAGCTGAAGGCGAGAGATTGTATTGACTCAACCTGCTGCTGCACTAGGCACTTCAGAAAGGTGTCTCAAGAAAGGGCCGCGTAATGGCAAGACTCTTGGATTATGCTGAAGGATCCCCAGTCACGAGACGTGAGTCTTACTTCACACCAGGGCCACTGCTCACTTCCGCACTGGTGTCGAGGGTCCTCGCATGCAATTTTCAACTTCTCTCGAGCCCAGGCACACGAAGAGCCAAGCCAGGAGACAACGGAAGCTCGCGCGAGCCAAATTGGCGAAGGAGCTTTCTCCTACGTCTGCGTCTGCATCTGAACTGGCTGTTCAGAAATAGGTCCACAGATCGAGAATGCTCTGTTGCAAAATGTGCTCGCGGCTTTGGGTTGTTGCCAAGCATGCGTGGACAGGACATTCTAAGCCGTAGCCCGAACACTCTGATGTTTGACCGAGGCTTTTGCAGCAATGCCCAACAGCGGAGTACGGAGCGCAACAGCTTGCGCTCGCTTGACAAAGCTTTCCATGCATGCTAAAGCAGCGATGCAGAGTTTACAGGAGGCATCAAAGCTGCAACATCCAGCATCACACGAGCTAGACGAAGCCTTGCAAAAACCTGAAGCTAGCTTGGGAAAGCAGACGACCAGGCTCGAGGGCTTGTACATGCTTGCAGACTCAAGAGCTATCGTGTCCGCAAGGTGTCCAAACTGCACGAACATGAAGTCCAGTTTCGAAAAAGCGCCGCAATGCAGATGCCAGTCTGCAACGTTGCAGTATGTTTCAGTTCGGAAAGCGGCACCCTGATGTCGTGCTGTGAAAGAGACGGAGTACTGTACATGCTTCTGACCTGCGGTTGGCCATCCTAATCTCAATTGAACCGGACGTGCCGGTCGCACTGGGCGCTCTGCGCTGATTGCATGACATCCCCAACCAAAGCGAGACCGGGTCCAAACACAACAACGGAATGGGTGGCCTTAACGAGAGATGGAAGTTCACGCCGCCTGCTACTGCAGTGCGCAAGTGGTGATTCGCAATGTCGTGGCGAGATCGAGACGAGGAATGCATCGGCACGCCGTTAGCATCCTTAGCTAAGCCATGTGCACGGGGTCTGGAATTGTGCAGCTGGGAGCAGTGCAGAGACACAGCCGGCAAGAGCCCGCAAGAGCAAGGACGAGCGAAAGATGCGGGGCTCCATGCATCTGTGTAGCTGGCGTTCATAAATCCTCGAGACCACGGGTCAGCAAAAGTGCGGTGCAGCTCAGAAACCAGCGCTTGTCATGACCCCGGGCCTCCAACAAGCCCTAAGACTTTGATCTGCGCAACTGGGGATATTGCACACTGGCCAGCGGCATCTTCCAGGACACCCAGTGGAGTAAGCGTGACCCGACGCCTTGCAGCTACTCGGCCGAGGACTCCATACAAAGCCCAAATCACTCTCTTGGTCGGCTTTCGGAAGCACCTGCAAGCCGCCCAACAAGAAGCGATGCTGCTGCATCGCCCCCCAAAGAAGTATAAGCAGGACTCCATGTTCGGATCTTACTTTGCCTAAGCTTGCTGGAGTAAGTACCCCTCCCGAACTAAAGGAAGGTATACCTACGCAGCACTACCCGGTAAGAGAAACGGCGCATGCGGCCGCACCTGCAAGTTGGGTCTTCTAGGACTCATCAATGCATCAACTTAGCCCGCAACACGCCAGGGGGGCATCGCCAAGTAGTTTGATGCCCCGCACTGCCTTTGGCATGTGAGGTCCGCAAGGTATTACGTGGGAGCAATGACAGCATGAAGCTGGTCCTCGATCCTTACTACTTCTATTTAAGCTAAACCTATACAGCTTGCCTTGCAGCACATGAACGGAAAGGGCAGATCTTGGGGATACAAGACAATGTCTCCTAAAACAGTTGCAACTGGTATCACGCAGCCAACTCCAGAGCTGGCCCGGCATAAGGCTGCCCTGCCCTCATCGTACCTTCATGGGCTCCGGTGTGAGAAAACGCATGCTGCAGTGTAGGCTGGATGGAGTTGGGCGCTTGCGCCTTGGAAGCTGCCACTCACTAGCCCGTTCCCCCATACAGCCTTTGGAGGCCCAGCTACCCTCATCACACGTTTCGGAGGCCCTGTAAATGTTCAGCTGAGCGGGTCGGTTTTACGTACGGCCCTAAAACCCTAAAAGTAATAAACCCTATAAGCCCTAAACCCGTGAGAAGCTGCCCGAGCTAGGAGCCTGTGGAAGGACCGCTGCGAGCTGGAGCTGCTTATAGGCCCTTGCGGAACCGCAGTTGCACTTTGCCGCCGCGACACGCGCTGCAACTCAGATCAGAGACTTGCGCACTTAAACTTGGCTTCTACGATCTTCTACGCAGGTTTAGGCCTGAGAAGCAGAGCAACGCGCAGAACAAAGGGGGCGCTGCAAGAAGCAACTACGCTCGCGGGGAACCGGGGTTTTGTTGTGCTTTAGTGTCCGCAGAGGCTCAGTTCGCAGAGGCTCACGGAAGGCCCTTCACAGCTCAGAAGATCCTTGCACCACAGCGACATACGTCGAAATCAGACAGGTTGGTGGGGCGGATCCCTGGCTGAGCAGGGCGCTGAAGAGCCGCGGACCCACCCCGTCAAGACACGAAGTTTGATCTGCTGCCGGGGCGGCCACCGGGTGCGCCGTCACAGCATGTGCATGAGGGCTCCGGGTCTGTCCCGCAAGGCGACGTGAGGTGTCCTGAAGGGGCGGCCTCAAGCACAGCTTATCGCCCGTGAGGGTACAGTAGCCCTTCCGGCTAGTGACCTGAAAGGGCAGAGGGCGCCACTCAGCCGGACATGTGGATGCGACCCAAGACAGCACGCC
>CAJNJA010014933.1:365-11979 GCA_905231915.1 Symbiodinium necroappetens | reverse complement strand
TCATCAATTGTTTATCAAGCACTGCTTGATGCATCTTGAAAGCATGAAGCTTTCAGGGGTTCCAGGGCCAATCAGGACTCAAGGCTGTTCAATCACTCTCAATCTGTTACTGCTGTACATGGCAACGAAACTCTTCGGACATGAAACTTGCCGGTACGTGAAGAAGGCGTCCCTTCTTCATATCACAGCAAATCTGGACGGTCTTTGTTAGGCAGCGCAATCCAGAAATGCTCGCTGCCCCCCTGCAATGCTGAAATCTGTATTTCCTCTTGGCAACAGAGGTCCACACACACACACACACCCGCCTTTGCGCACTACAGTAACAACTTTCCAGGAGACTACTCTACCAGGTTTTTGTTTGTTTGGCATTTTTGTTTCCTAGGTCTTTTTCCGTGGGTGTTGGGTTCTCTTGCCAATACGTGCCCAAGTAGCAGATATGAGATCGGCACTGTGGGGCCGCGAGGGCCGTCCTATTGCAAGTCCAACACCTGATAGCTTCCGAAGTGTCTGAGCCTTGTGGTTTACTTGCTAGTGATTAGTGATTAGTGTCACAGATGTTTGCTGGATGTGCAATTTCGATCAGCTTTTCCCGAGTTTTGTCGGAGCATCCGTGGTTTTAGTCTAGCAGATGGAGCCCTAGGGAGGAAAACTAATGTCGTACATGTAGCTAAGCGGCACCATGGTGCAGACAGCACTGCCTGCAGCTTCCAGGTTGCATACATTCACCAACATTCTGCTGAGCGCAAGAAGACGGCGGACGGAGACAATGGCAAAGGCACGCCTCGCGAGGTGTTGGTGCCTCTCCGGGTGCCATTGGTGGACATCATGCGACAGATGGAGGAGGACCCAACATTGCTGCCAGAACCCGACGCACTCAGTGACCCGCTCGCCACTTGGATGACGCGGAAGTACGGAGCAGATTCGTCTTTGGCACAACTCATCGTGCAGGTTCGTCAATCCCAGGAAACCGACGACGAAGAGGGGTCAAGCGAAGAGGGAGCAGATGTCCTGGGCTTGTTTGTGCTTCTAGATGGATTGGATGAGGCTGCAGTGCTGCGCACAACAATTCTTTCGTATTTGGCAGCACTGTTGGCAGTGGAGCCTTGCAGCTTTCCCTTGCTGACTTCCCGGCCGGGAATCGTGGGTTTCGCCGAACAAGAATCTCTCGCCACCATGGGCTTCGTTGCGTGCCTCATGTCTTCTTTGTCGCAGAAAGCTTCGCGAGAGCTGGCCGCATCCATCATGAAGCGCAGTCGCGAATCGGAAGCTAGAATGCAGAAGGTGGTCGCCACTCGGATTAAGTTGATCCCTGATGCCTTCTGTGCAGCACATGCCTTTGCACACATTTGCTTGCGAGGACACTGTTGCCGACCCGGTCTATGGGGGGCTGGCCGGTAATCCGTTATGCCTTACTTTGCTCGTGCACGTTCTGCGCAAGACGGAGCCTTGGTAGAATGAAGTCAGCTAGTCAGTGGTCAGGCCAGGGTTGCACAGACTTATGAATCAATGAAAGCATCGCAGACGTTGTCAGCAATTGCTCTTAAGTCGTGAGCATGGAGCCGTGAGGAGGAGACGGACAAAGCGGCGAAGGTTTTGACCAAGACAACCATGTATCAGCAGGCGTTAAAGTGGCTCGCCCTTTTTCAAGCGTTTCTGCGTTTCGCAATTTGCCAATGGCTGCTGTGTGCGCCTTTATTTGTGTTGACGGTGGTGTCAGTGTTCCGGAACAAGCTTGCGATGTGTCATAGTTTGGACCAAGGTTAATGTTGCATGTTGCTGATGCAGCGCTGCTTGGTTGCAACCGTATATACTTTCCAACTGTAAGACCTGTCTAGTCCACCATAGCCTCCAAAGCCCGAACCGGTCGCGACAAGGAAGTTCATGTCGCGGGATGGTCAAGCAGACATGGAAACGATTCGCCAGCTCGAGGCCCTGCGCCTCGGCAAACTTCAAGCTTCAAGCACGCAACGCACGCCTCCTTGTGCACGTGCACGTGTTGATGCAAGCCTTTGCTCGCACTGCATGGACCCTCTGGCAAGGAAGGGTCCAAAGGCGCGACAGCTTTTCCAAGCAATCGCATGGCAGGCGGATGTTCTCACAACTGTCCAGGGTCGTTTAAATTTAGTGTCTGACATTTCAGGTACGCTTGAAGGGGTGCAGTCACACAGTCGTAACTCGCAGGAGACCTGCATGCGGCAGCGCACCTTTACGATGGCCGAAGCCGAAGCTATCAGCTCCGACAAGGATGTCTCGCTTCTTCGAAGATTCGGGGTTCGCGGAGCAGCTTTCTAGTCTGGGTTGTTGTTTGTGCTATGACAAGGTCGGAAATACGTCATGCACTTGTAGGATTGGAACCGAAACCCACAGAAGAAGCGAGATTCTCACGTAGACAGGTATGCCGCAAGATACTACCAGCAGGGTTTAGGCTGTGCCTGACGGGGGCCTGGCAGCGCCAGGACACCTTCGAAGCTTTTCGTTCCAGCATCTTTTCAGGACGCTTGCCCGCGTTCACTGTGATGGAAGGTGCTGCCGGCAAGCAGATTCAGCTGGCACATCTTTCCTTCCAGGAGCTTCTTGCGGCTGAATTTGCAACTGCCGTTCTACAGCATTCGCACAAGACATGCCGCGTAGCCCCCTACTGGAACTTTCTGAGCTCCTCATCGGTGTCTTGCCAGAGCCGGGATCGTTTAGCAGAGCAGTGGTGGCTCACAGTTTGGATCAACGTTTCAGAGATGCTTGGCGAGGACTGCTTTCAGGCATGGTGCAAGGAAGTTGGCAGCGACGAGCGCGCGCTTCTCAAGACTGGGAGGATATGTTTGCATCCAAACCAAATGTATTTTGCGGGGGACGATGCATATCCACAAGCCTCTGTTCCACATCTCGTCAAATCATATCGGGTGACGTGGATTGATTCGCGGGCGAAGCTGCTGAAGATGGAGGAGACGAAGTTGAAAAAGCAGCGGCATATGCTTGGTATGGAAAGGAAGGGGGAAACTGCCTCAATGCTATCCGAGTTGATGCCCCTCGAAGCAGCGCACTGGATTTGTGAAGGTGTCGGAACCCTGGCTTGCTTCGCTGTGGACCACAAGCAATGGAGCCTGGTGAAGGCCTTGCTAGCAGCAGGAACTTGGCAGCACAAAGGCGATATATCCGTTTGCCTGGAGACGGCTGAGTAGTGTCGGAACTCAGATGAGGGGAGAGCAGGGGTAGCTTGTCATTGTTCTCCGACACGTTGCATTCCGGCCCCGAGAACTGCAGATGCATGACTTTGCTTCGGCCCTTCATGTTCGAAGCGATTGAGAGGGCTCAGTTGCAGGCGTATCTTACACTTCCCCTTCTGCTCGCCCCTGGCCGGCTCGTCCAGGTCAGCAACTCTCTGCCCGGCCCCGCTTATTCCCGGCACCGCCCTGCCCAAGCAACTGCCCAAAGACAAGAATCGGCACTCCTTGTCATGCAACTAAGACGATTTTCACACGAACACGACGCTGTGGCTAGCCTCCGCCAGATTGGACAGTGCTGTTTCAACCTTCCCAGAATGCTAGCCCCCTGCCAACAGCTGCCGGCGTCGGCGGATTTTCCTGTCAGGAATGCATCATTGCGTTTGTGCAGCCCACTGTGAGACGCTTGTCCGGCAATAGTTCTCTGCACATGCTTGAGATTTTCATTAACATGTCTGTTTCATCTCATCACCACTTTTTGGCATCGATTGGAACTGTCGAAGGAGCGTACAAACACTTTGTCTGCGAAACCCAGACTGGACCGGTGTGCACCTCTTGGATGACATAAAGGCGGACATTAATTTCCCAGAGCCAGACTGCATGGATGCGCACGTCCTTCGCATGGCAGTGCGTTACGAGCATGAGGAGGCAATTCGTGTGCAGACCCCTTCCCCTGCTGCCATACAGTTGGCAGACAGCAAGGCTGATTTTGCTCCGAGTTTGCAGAAGGCTTGTGCAGGCAGCCTCGAGCTCGAGCTCGGGGAGCTGGATTCGGAGTTGATGCACCCGGACACCGGCATCACGCTACTGATGTGTGCAGCAGCAGGTGGTTGCCCCGATCTGGTTGCGGCTTTGCTAAAGGGCAGGGCGAATGTTAAGTCTCGCTCCTCGGAGAACTGCACAGCCCTTCACTTCGCGCTGGACTGTGCCTGGGGGGAGCCAGCGAATGCTTGTGTGCGACTGCTTCTGGAGTCCCGAGCAGACCCAAATGCTAAGTGCGGCGTGACGACAACCTCACGAAACTGTGGCATAGGCACCGGTTTTATGGCAGGATGCATGCCAGCTATGGCCAGCGACATGACAAAGCTAGACCTCCTCCTTGAACATGGGTATGATGTGACTATGACGAGTGACTATGGGCTGTCATTGCTCTTCTGGGCCTCCCTTGCGAGCTCCAAGAATCCGAATTGCGCCGCCATGATGCAGCGGCTTTTGGATCTAAAGTGCTCGTTCATGGAGAGACTTGACACTTCAGCCAATACTCGTGCAAGCAACCAGGAGCCTTTTGGCATCGGCTTAAATCGTAACCTTTACAGGAGCAAGTCAACCACGCTGTTTACTTTTTTGGCGAGCGGCAGGTTCCATCTGAACGACACGGTCCTCCAAAATCTCTTAGAAAGTTATGACCTGAACAATCGGGAGCTGGTCCAGGAACGAAAGGGCGCAATTGCTGTTGCAGTTTATCGGATTCCTGCGTGGGACGCCATACAGCAGAGCCCCGCATTGTATGTGGATGATACCAGGTGGGTAGAGCATGCGTTGGCGAAAGGCCTGGATCTGACAGTGGACTGGATTCGTATCGAGACCAACTGCTTGATCAGACATCTTATGGAATCAACACATCTCAGTATCATGCTGAGTCTGGCCTTCTTAACTGAACTCCCAGCGCCAGGCAGCTACTTTGTCGTCTTCAGCCATGCTACTTCAGCTCGCATTCAGCAGTGGCCCTGTGCGCAGGTGGTTCCTGTTCTGTTTCCACGGCTTATGCTGTAGGGCGTGCAGCCAAGAAACCTGAAACAGTAGAGCCGCTGAAAATGGCTTAAAAGTTTAAGATGCTCTGGGCTTTCGGCTCTCTGGACGGGAACTCAGGTTCTGAAAGACCTGCCCGACAACAAGAAGGATTGGCCGTTTGAGATAAAACATTTCGACAAATACGTTCGGAGACTGGGTTCCAAAACAATGAAAAATGCGTGGTCTGACTGGTTGACAGCTCGGAGATCCAAAGCGCGGTTGACGGAGGAGGAATGAGTGAAACGTGGCTGGACTTGCCTAATCTCTTCTTGCCCGCATATCTTGTGCAGGGCGGAAATTGCAGGGCGGACAGAGTGCATGGACTCGCATTGCTCTGTAGCTTGCTCTGTAGCTGTCTTTCGAGCCTCTTTGCTGGGTTTGGGGCCGTTGTCGTTTCAGGAAGGCCGAGGAGTCTCTCTCAGTAATTTCAGTACTAAGGAGTGCAGACTTTGCTCTCCAGAAGTTGAGCCGATCTGTGACACACCTCGTCGCGAAGCTGTGATGAGACTTTGCTTTGCTCAGTGTTTTAGGATTTTGCCGAGCCTGGTAATTTACCGCCTCGGAGATATGTACAGAACCGGTTTGTGCAATCTGTGGCCTTGATTTTTCTGGTTGCCCGAGTCGCCAGACGACCTTGGTCTCGTCCACTCACCGTCTCTTTGCTCGAGTGCAGATGTGGGGGAAAACATGATCGAGTGCTAGGTCTTTGTTCCAGGATAGCGGCGAAGATGCTCTTAGAAGACCGGTGAGCTGCATGCTCTCATCAATGTGGGCTACCAATGCCTATCTGGTTTCCATACAATCGCCAACGGTGGAGAGCTTGCCGACCGTTGATTCACGAGTAGCTGCATCGGATTCCGTGAGGAGGGGTCATTGCGATCCCGGTTCGACTCAGAAGTCCAGAAGTGGCAAGCTCTCCGTGCGATGCATTGCTCAGGCTTGCGAAAACGAGTTTCGTGGTGTGTGCAGGTTATCTATACTCCCGCCATTGAAGTTGCTTCTGTTGCCTGCCGTTGCCGGCTTTTAATTTTCCAAGTGTAAGTGTTCTTGTGGCTTTCGTGGTCTCTTGATCCTGCGAGTGCGGTCGCTGATAACCGTGCTAGGCTAGAGCAATTGCAAGCACGGGTCTGTCGAGTGCTGTTTCGCGACCTCTCAAGCTATGCCGTGACACCTTCAACAACGCTGCAGTCGTCCATTCACGCGCGCGAGACTTGACGCGCGCGCGCGCGCCGATTATCGCGGGTCTGCCAGCACATTCGACACTTAGTCTTAAGAGACGTTCGGTTGAAAACACACAAGATTGTTTTCGAGTTTGTTGGCCCTGCCACGATTCCGGCTGTCAGCAGAACAGCCATGTCTGGTCTTTGGCCAGAACAGCATATTCTAACGGAGGACACCCCACTATGCCGGCTCTATCGGGACGATGCGCACTTGAAGCTTCGAGCACCGTTCTCAACCCGGGAGAGTGCAGCAACCTTCCATCAGACCACACAGACTGAACACTACGGGACCGTGACCTACGTCGCTTAGGTGGCAGGGTTGACTCCATTCACTGGGGCCAAACAACACTGCAAAAACAAGTAGTCGAAGCGGCAGCAGTGGCAGAAACTGTCGGAACATCAGCATCACTGCGTCACCATGTACCGAACATCACCATCGGCAAGTGAAGTTACCAAAAGTGTAGTGGTGTAGGGTCGCTGCCATGCCCCCCCCTCGCACAAACAGGTGAAGTACCGATCCTGTGTTTTCACCTGTGCGAAGAGTGCTTGCGAAAGTGTCAATGCGTCGAAACCACTGCGCCTGTCGACACCCCCGAAGTCAGAATCTGCACATGAAGAGCCGACTGGAGAGTTCAACAAGGGTTTAAGAATCTAGCTGGCAGCCAGTCTATGTTCCCGATTTGCCGTCCAGCCTAAAAGATAGAGATCCCTGACGCAGCACTTCTGGTTGTTCAAGTCAGCTAGAGACCCATGATGCGCTCAGGTTCGTTTGCGGCTGCACGTTCTCGTCGTGGTCGTTCTTGACAGAACGCAGGCGAACAATGCTTATGATGAGGACTCAACCAGAGTTGAAGTAACAAAATACATAATGCGCAGGCACAAGAAACTGAGAATTTACCAATGTGCAGCCAGACAATGCTGGCTCAGCCACGCCGCAGCCGCCGAACCAACAAGATTCGAAACAGGAATCAAGCTGTTTCTGTTCCGAATCCGAAGGATTCTGTGAAGTACCTCCACAGTTTCACGGAGCTGCTGGATGTAGTCTGGCTTGATTTGGCTTGCCAACATGACGGTCACTGGCTCAGGCCTGGACAGCATCATTGCACAACGCCGGTTTTTCGACATAAAAACGGCAAGCGACCCCAGTAATTGATCAGCCGAACGACGAGCGTTGAATGTACTCGGCTGAATGATGCCTTGGCAGACTTGCGGTTACGGCTCGCGCTTTCCACTTCATGCTTACCCAAGTTTTATGAGGTTCCATTTCTTTGGTGCGATTGAGTCCTGCTGGGTGGAGCATACAAAAGCATCCAGGCTTTGCATGGGCCAGATGGGCCAAAGGCAGAAACCGCAGCATAGGCTCTTTCGGGCCTCAAGCCAATGGCACTGGCTGCTAAGCACCGTGCCAAAGCCGCCGGCGCGAAGGCAAGCGCGCCCGCTGTGCGAGTCAGGCGAGGCAGATTTCTGCGTGAAGCCTAGGACAAGCCGCAAGCCGCAAGCCGCATTGCGGCTGTGAGGCCAAAGTCGCCCTCGTTCGCGAAGGCCTGGCGCCCTGGCTCCTTCTCTGCAGAATTCCGCACACATGGCAGCCATGGCAGGAAAGTCCGCAACTGGAGCCCGGTGCTTGACCGCTGTGTGGTCGCAAGGGCGGCGTCTTTGCATTGTTGCAGGCATGAACTTTCAAGAGCGCTTGCAGCAGGGGACGCTGAGAGGACCACCTCAATCTCGCTCTGCAGGCTGCTAGTCCTTGGCCACTGAAGGAAACACTTGCAGACGCACGAGACCGAATGTCGCGTGATGCAGCACCAGCTGCTATCGTGTCTCAAGGCGAGACGGGCCAGAGCATCGAGAGCAACATCTGTTTGCTTCCTTCATCCTGGTGATCATGTTGCTTCTTCAGTTCCTCGACGTGTAAGATTTGGTCTCACGCCTCTAAACAAGTGGTCCCGATGGAGCAGTTTAGCTGGACACGAAGTGAAGTGGCCAGCTGTCGCCCTCGAAGACACTCGCCAGGATAACGAAGAGCTTCAACACCGCATCAAAGCTGCTGAAGCAGTGCGAGGCTCAGAGCCCTGTGAGAGTGAATAGGCCTCCGTCCAAATTCGTGCGTCTTCGAGGACAAACAACAACATGAGCAAGAGCCTGTGGCCTAGTGGGTCCAAACGGGATGCCGAAAACGTAAGTATCGAAAATGACTTCCCTTCCCAAGAACACGTGTTGTGTCAGGCTCGATTCGGTCCGCCATGAAAACACCAGCATGTGCAAGCCTTGATCACATCCTCTGGACTTAGAATCATGATAGTCTCCGCAAGCTGCATGCCACTCATGAGGCAATCGCAGTTGGAGGCGTTGAGGTCAGAAAAGCTGCTTGGCTCGGTCGAAAGTCTCTGTTGCAGCAAAACGGCATGTGAAGTACCTGCAGTCAGGCTGGCTATTCTCGCCCATCTTAATGTTGCCAAGCAGCAGCGACAGGAACGCTGTAGCATCCCACTCCTGTGGAAACGGTCCAGAGTGTACATCCGAAGGCTTTGCTGCACCAAAGTGGCGCTGTGGCGAAAGAGGCTCCGTCATCGTCTTCGTTTCGCATGCTCGCAGCTGTGGAACGTCGAGGTGCAAACGTTGCGACAGCGCCTCGCCAAATCGGCAGAGGAGGTTCTGCAGTTTTTCTGCACAGGTACGTATTGGCGCTGAAAAAAGCATAAACGTGCTTGTTGCCAGGACGCAAGGCAAAGGTCGGAGCTGAAGAAGCTGGAGGATGAGCTGCAGATGCTTAGGCGCATAAAACAAGAAGCAAAGCACAAGTTACATGTTCGCCGATGCCGTGCCTTTTTTCGTGTTGTCGTAGGCAGTACTGGTAGTGCCTACTGCTGTTCCCTTTCATTTGAATGCTACGCCGCACGCACACCTGGGCTCGCGGGATTCTACTGCACTTGCAGTAGTTCTTCCGGGCGGGGCTGGGAACGGAGGGGAGCTCAGAGGAGCGTGGGGGGCGACGGGGGCAGCATCGACAGTTCGAGTCTGAGCGTGGCGAAGGACAACAGCAGAAAATATCCAAAAGACAGGCCGCCGTCTATTGGGCGCCTTGAAGTTTCAACCAGAACCTTGTTCTTGGGCTTCGCAAGGTGTGGGACGTGCTGTCCCCTTTTTGGAGGTTTACACCAGTCCTACCAGCTGTCCTGTGGAGCTTCTGCGGAACGAGTTCACGCAGAACTGCCCTTTCTCTCGCAAACGGCTAATAATGTTGCGGGTCGCTTGTGGCTTATCAAGTACTGTTTCCATGTCCACTCTTTGAACGGCAATGTTCGATATTTTAGCCGAAGCTGTCAAACTACGTCTTCTTGCAAAATCGCCAAAGCCATCCAACAAAATTCATTGCGACCAGAGCTCGAAGTTGACTGTCGCAAAAGCCAGACTAGACAAGACAAAATTTGAGACCCGCGTCCAACGTTTTGCCGTAACAGCTTGTGACCCACTGTTCCACATTGTCCACGTGTAGCACGACCACGAGCTGAATCCGGCATTGTCAGAGGATGTCCACAGATGTCCACCTAACTCGCCATTCCAGCAGCGAGATGTTGAGGTGTAACAAACTTCGGCGATCGACCACAGCTTGCGGCTCGTCTCGCCATTCTCGCCCTTTCGAACTCTCTCCTGCCTTTGTCGCCTCGCGTAGCCGCCATGGCATCTCCCCGCGACTTCGCTGACTTCGTCGCGGCTGTCGGCCTCGACTTGGTGGGCGACGCCACTATGTCGACCTCGGCGACTTCTGCGCTTCGCCCGGGGAGATGCCCGCGACGGGCGACATTGGAGAGAATGTCATGCATCCTACGCTGGGCAGCAAGACGGGCGAGGAGCCCAAGCCTGAGATCTCCGCGCGTCCTCTGTCTGGGGCGACACCCCCGCTGATCCTTCAACTTCAAGGACGTATAGGGTCCAGACGGAGTGGCACATTTTCACGACTTTTGTCGCCGGGTCTTCTTTTTTGAGGCTTTGACGGAGGCCATTCGGGCGCTGTCCCCGGAAGACACAGATCGAAGGGGCGGCAGACGCCCAGCCGCACGTCGATGTGGCGCCGACTCACGGGCTGGCTTTCACCATATGTCGACGACGAGCTCATCATCGCCGAAGTCGGGCGGTGCCTACATCCACACCCTCGATGCCTACGGCATCATTGAGTCGGCGGCCCATTTGGTTCCGATCGGAGGATGATGGCAGTGCGCCCTCACCGACAGACCGCCGGACGTGCCCTGGCCACACCATTCGTCAAGGTGCCGCCTCCTTGGGCGGCAGGGTGGGGCTTTGGAGGGCCAAGACCCAGTTGCCGGCGCCGAAGATTGCGCCGGCAAAGAAGGCGCCGTCTTTGACGCCATGGGCAACCTCATCGGTGAGGCCTTCAATGCCGCCGACACTTGGGCGGAATTGAGCCCTGGGCCCCTCCCCTTTCTCTACCCTCTCCCCTCTCCCCTCTCCGCCTCCCCCTCCCCCTCCCCCTCCCGCGCGCTTAAACCGGGTTTATTTGGAAGCTGGCGCTTGTATTTTATAGAGGAAATACTTAGAGCCAGCTTCCAAATAGACCCTATTAGGGTTTTCCCGGGGGTCGGGGCCGGGAATTTAAATAAGTTAAATCCGGAACCCCAGCCCAATATTTAAACTATTTAAATTATTTAATTCGGGCCGGGAATTAAACAATTTAAATAATTTATACCTCGGCCCGCCCCGGACCCCCACCGGGACCCCCGGGACCCCTTCCCCAATATTTACATTATTTAAACTATTTACATTATTTAAATTATTTAATTGGGGCCGGGAATTAAATAATTTAAATAATTTATACCTGGGCCCGCCCCGGACCCCCCACCGGGACCCCCGGGACCCCTTCCCCAATATTTAGATTATTTAAATTATTTACATTATTTAGATTATTTAATTGGGGCCGGGGACTCAATAATAATTTACATAACTTAAATCCGGAGCCCCAGCCCAATATTTAAAGTATGTAAATTATTTAAGTCGGGCCGGGAATTAAAAAATGTAAATAACTTTGATAATTTAATTCCTGGGCCCGCCCCCGGACCCCCCACCGGGAACCCGGGACCCCCTCCCCAATATTTGAGTTATTTAAACTATTATTTAAAATATTTAAATAAATTTTTTACCGGATCCCACCAAGCCCAACCCCTAAACCCCTAAACCCTAGACCCCTAAACCCCAAACTCTACAGCCCTAAACCCCTAAACCCTAAACTCAAAGCCCCTTAACCCTAACCCCTAAACCCCTAAACCCAAACCCTTAACCCTAAACCCTACAGCCCTAAAACCCTAAACCCCTAAACCCTGCAGCCCTAAACCAGCAACCCCTAAATCCCTAAACCTCTAAACCCGAAAC
>CAJNJA010014931.1:0-33683 GCA_905231915.1 Symbiodinium necroappetens | reverse complement strand
GCAGAAGCAGCCTCGGCACCTTCCATCCACGAACGGCTGTGCGATAAAGGGAGACCAAGCCCTTGCTAGGGTCACTAGGGATAAGATGGCTTAAGCTCCGGCGTTCAGGGTACAGGTGATAGCGGCTTACGGAGTTTACGGTGAACCCGGTTGGAGAGGTTCTGGTGCTGTGGCGGCAAGAACTCTCGTGGTGCAGCTCGGCCACTGCAATGCGACAAAACATCGCCAGAAGCCTGAGCAACCCCCAAACACAAACATCACCTTAACCCCAAGCCCTTGAAACAAACCTCCTAGCTCAGTTTGTCCCGGACGCTGCGGCCCTGCCTAGACGCTCCTGATCGTGGCTGGCATCTCCAGGCTGATCCCCAGCCTGGGGAATTTTTAGGGCTGAGGGTTCAGGGGTGTAGTGTAAATTAGGCTTTAGGGTTTACGGCTCAAGGCCTAGGGTTTAGAGAAGTCGTTGGGCTCACTGCTCTAGATCTTGAGCAAGAATAACGGCTCAGTAACGACACGGGGGAGGCTGGCTCTCAGACCTCTGAAACAATCTATGACCGAAGCCTCTCTCTGTGTAGTTCCAGACCCGTACATGTACCATAGAGGGTCCAGTTGTACTACCACTATGGAATTAGATCCCCAAGACCACAATGACAATGAGGATGATCTTTGGGACCCAATGCCATAATGGTAGCGGTATATTGACCCTCTGGGCACATTTAACAGGATGAGCGGTACAGTTCTCATGCAACGCCGGCGTGAAACTGTGCTCGCAGCTACTCCCCCATTAAAACCACAAGCATTCCACTTCTGGCGTACTCCTACAAGGCATAACCGGGATCAACGGTGGAAAATCGACAAAGCCCCGCCCGCAGTCTTCGCACCCGACGCCGCCGATGCCTGCGAAGTTCTTGGGCCGGAGTGTGAGAGGCTCAAAAGTTCGTCGTGCAGTCGGTCCATGCCCGTCGTCCCGGAGTCCTGTCACTGCTTTTTGTCGAAGCCTTCAGGTTTCAGGGCTCCAGAGGTTTAAGGGCCCGGGCATTAGTTTAGGCGGTGAGATAAGCCGTGTCAGGTTTGGGATTGTATACGCTTTGGGAAGTGAAATCTTCCAACGTGGCACATGTTGGGAGAGAGGAACGAACCTTTTGGTGCAGCGTGGTAGCGTGTTCATGTTTGGATGACGTCATCCTACGGCTTGCAGAACTGCGTGCCAGAAATTTCGGAACGGATATTAGCAAGCTTGTTGTCTGAGCAGTTGCAGCCCCACTTCCGCTTGACCGATCCGCCAGCATGGCTTGTTTTGGGGTAGCATTGCAGTTCTTGTGTCGACAACATTCAACAACGTGTGCGTGCAGCGCCATTGTCAAGGGTGGCGAGTCTGTGTTCAAGGGTCAGCTGTTTCGTCAACTTGGAAACCACATGCTTTTGTTCCTTCAAGCATCAGACTATGTGCTGAGACGGCACAAGATCAAAACAAAGAATACTTAAAAGCAAAGTGTCGCAATATGCAGCAAGTATCAAATCCTGTAGTGCAAACACCAAACGTGCAAAAACCAAGGGCCCCCACACCAAAGTGACACCCAACCCTGCCCCATAAGCGGGGCCTGTAATTACATACGTGCTCCAACTATCCCAAACCGTAGGCCAGTCACCCCCTGGTTACTGTCTTCAGATGACAAGAACCGGCCTGGCCCACCCCTCAAATGATAAGCTTAAAGTTTGAGTTGGTTTGTCAAGTTTTTATTTTTATTTTGGCAGGGTTTTGGGTTAAAGTTTGTTTTGGTTTTGGGGTTTCGGGAGCCCCATACATTCCCCAAGTCTGTCCTCCTTGCGCACCCCTGCAGAGGTGGGCCGCGAGGTCCAGGCTTTTCCTTGTCCCGGAGACGGTGGCGGAGGTGGTTGCCTGAAGACTGAGTCTCCGTGTCGCGTTCAATGTGGTTGGCTAAACCCTAAACCCTAGGCCACAATACCCAAGACCTTTGGCTGCAAAGTTGTCATGGCACTGACGGGAGCACAGGCTCATATCGCTTCGAAACATCGCAACTCGGAGTCACGAGTTATGAGGAGGTTGTAGGCTAACGATCGCTTTGATCGTGAGTGCCAGGGTGAGGAAGGACAACAACACTTATGATGACGATAGTGACGGTGATGTTTTTGAATTTTGCGGTGAAGATGATGACCAGGATGAGGATGAAGATGCTCCTGATGATGATGATGATGATGATCATGATCATGATGTTGGTTGTGACTGAATTCTGACGATGGTGCTGATGATAATGATGATGTTGGTGATGGTGATGGTGTTTGTTGGTGATGGTGATGAGGATGATGTTGGTGAGTGCGTCCAGTTCATTTCGCATTCAACTACAGCAATAATCATCGGGCATGATTCACGCCATCAGCTCCCCCCTTGCCAGTACATGCATGTCTAGTCTTAACCGAATAACCTGCAGGCCCTGGGCTCCAACTTCATTAATCCCTGAGCCTAAACCGCCTAAACCCCTAAACCCTCAACCCTTCAAGTCCTAAACCCTAAAGCCTTAAGCCCTCAACCCTTCAAGTCCTAAACCCTAAGCCCCTAAGCCCTCAACCCTTCAAGTCCTAAACCCTAAGCCCCTAAGCCCTCAACCCTTCAAGTCCTAAACCCTCAACCCTTCAAGTCCTAAACCCTAAACCCCTAAGCCCTAAACCCTTCAAGTCATGCTTCGGACTCGAGGGCCCATCGGCTTGCATGGGCGGCAGCGAGCTGGTCGGGATGGGACCCTGGCCAGCTCCGTCCTTCGGAGTTCCGATGCTTTCATGTCGGGCTTAGGGTTTAGGGTTTAGGATGTATGGTTACGGGTCTGGTCTGTTGTAGATGATGCAGTCCGGGGGAGATGTTGCGCTGATCGTTAGGGTTATAGGGATTAGGGGTTTAGGGTTTTAGCACTCACTCTCGGACTTACCTTGGCGAGGTTCCTGGTACGACGATCGCACTTTGGCGCTGCAACAGCATGTATAGCAGTCGCAAAACATTAGCCCTGCCTAACAGTCTTAGAGGTCACAGCAAGTAAGGCTCCGAGTCCCCACAACGAGGGTTTAGGGGTTTGGGGATCGGGGAGGGGGAGGGGGGGGGGAGGGGCAAAAGGCAAAAAACACCGAGGAAGGCACCCGTATGCACCCAAAGCCCACATACAACTACCAAAACCCTTAAACCCTCGATGCATTTTTGCTACTGGACTCAAGTCTGGCCATACCCTAAAGCCTAAATCCTAAGCCTAAATCCTAAACCTAACACCCCAATCCCTGAACCCCCTAAATGGACAACTCTAAACCCTGAACCCCTAAACCCATCGAAAAGCCTACGACCAGAAACTCGTCTCGACTCCTTGCTTCCCCGAAGGCGGCCCATCATCTTAGCCAGGGCATCGGCATGTTGAAGCTGCATCTCAGCCTTCTGGGGTCTGGGGCTCAGGGCTCACGGTTTAGGGGTTTAGGGCTTGAGGGTTATAATAGTGTCTAGGGGTGTAGGGGTTTAGGTAACAGTGAGGCAAGCTGCAGCAGAAAACTTAATTACCGGCAGCTGCATGCGTGGAGATGAACTTCCTGGCAAACTCTTCGTGGCGCAGAAAGCCACCATCTCAGTTCTGTTTCAGGGATCGGGGCTTAGGGACTCAATGATAGCCTCACGAAAAGGAGCCTGGGAGGCAAGGTTTCTGTTCTTCTGGTTGCACACGACCTTCGTCTTACATGATTAGCCAGGCACGGTCACTACTGGTGGTACAAGAAAGGACTGCTGCGGTATGATGCTGACACCGTTGTTTGTGATAATCTTCTGGCTGGGGTTGCTCTTGACGTCTCTTCTTTTGTAGCTGTCGTCATCGTCTCCAGTTGTGTCTGCTGTCAGCACTGTTGCTGCTAGAAGCCGTGTATAGTCACACAACGAAGACGGTATTGACTAAGGAGCTGACTACGGGAAGCTTGGAGAGGGGATTTGGGAATGCTCGTTATGTCCTCTTGGCTGGTTCGTTGTGCTGTCTCGTCACTATTGATCTAGTGAGTATATGTTGCAGTTGCTGGCTTTATTGTGGAGTGCTTGTTGCACACTGCCGGGTACCGTGGACTTTGGTTAAGTTGTGCTGAGCTTCTGTTCTTTCTAGTTGCGCGTGGCTGTTACTGCTGAACATCCTGACGATGACGCCAAAATGGAAGGGATGATGATACCCACGATTTGCAACACCCTAAACCCTAAACCCTAACTTCTGATGAAACGCCGCTGGCATTGAGGAAAGGGTTTCACCCGTCACGGTCGGAGCGGCGGCTGCTGCTGCCGAGCGGCGCTGTGCTGCACGACGTATTGCGCCTCTCGGGGCGTTTGCGGCTTTCTCTTTTTTTAGGGGTCGAATGCTGAATACCATTATAATGTTCTCTTGCAGTCCATATATCCTTCTAGTATGAAATATCACCAAAACCCTATTCAATTTAGACCCAAACGTTCATTGCTGTCGGGATCTGGGACCTAGACTGCTTGCGGCTTTTAGGACTTGGGAATCTTCATGCTGAGACGAAGGGTCGAAAGATGAGTCAACCAAGGGCCCTTGTCACAGAAACGATGGCCCTAAACCTCAGTTAGGGCTTCGGCGCTCGCACTCGGACAATCCAGGCGAGGCATTCAGGGGTTAGGGCTTAGGAACTAAGACCCTAAACCTGAATTGAAACCTCAAGCTCTCACCTCCAAATCTCGACTGACAACGGTCCCTATACTCTATACATCAAGGAATCCTGAAATCCTAAACATTGCACCCTTCAAGCCCCACAAGCCCCAACCTTGAACTGAAACACCCTGAACCCCAAGCACAACAGCGACCTGCTCCTCAAGCGCTTTCCTCAGGCGCTTGTTCTCCATCTCCGCATCAATGAGCCCTGGGACGGGTAGAAACCAGTAACAAAGTTGAGGAACCATGTTGGTTTGTTGATGTGATTTAGGGCTTTTGGGTTTAGGGCTTAAAGGGCTTGCGACTTTCTGAAGTTTGTGACGACTGGAGCGTTTTGAAAGCGCTTTGAGGTCGAGGGTTTAAGAGTGCCAGGTAACGACTAAACTCTCGTAACCTTGAGCCTTCAAACACGCCCAGACTTTGGCAATTCCCGCCCCCGGGTCTACCTCTGCAAGGGATATCACTTTTCTGAGGAACTTGCAGGTTACCGGGTTCATGTGAAGGAGCTTGCTTTAAGCTACCATCATCGTGATCTGTGGTAAACAACTAGGTTTCCATGTCATGTTAGGGTGGCTGAAAACAAAGTCCTTGACCCTAAACCCTAATGTTAGTGCAGAGGCTTCAAGAAGTCTCCATGTGACTGCAGGGGGCGAGCCACTCATCCGTGCTGGGGCACCCAAGATGTAATATAGATACATATACAAATATACTTGCATATCCTCAGTATATGTATATGCGTATATATATATATACACACATATGTACACACTATAATATTACGGTACATATAGTTGTACAGATGTATGTCTGTGTATGTATATATATATATAGGTATGGTGTATGTATGTATAGATACAGAGTACAGCATATTTTATGAGATATGAACGTCTGTGAGGGTCTTTTTGGTCTAGGACGAGGACTCGGCTGTTTCAAACACGGAACACTTTCGGCTAATGTAGGGGCCTTCATGATTAGAATAATTAGGGTCTCGGGTCCATTATACCATAATCATAATCATAAAAAGAAACCCACCAAAATAATATTGGTAATTACTTCGGCCGCAAAAAATATAGCAGCCAGAAGCCAACAAGTACGGACTACTGTACAAGAGTCTTGCCGAATCAAGTCCAGGTTACAAGCTCCAGCCCGATCTCCGAAAACACGGTTTGAGGTTTAGTGTGTTTTCGCGATTTAGCATTTAGGGGTGCAGGGTTTAGGGGTTCTTTTGCTAGGGTGTAGGGCCGGGAAAACCGAAAGCCGCTGAGGAACGGGAGGACATGCGGCTCCGCTCCGCGAAGGAATCCTGTGCAGCAGCAGCTCTAGGGATCAGCTTCTGCTTCGGGGGGGGGGGGGGGGGGGGNNCCTCAACCCTAAGCCCTAAACCCCGATCATGCACCGGGTCATATAGAAAGGTTTTGCGCAGGGTGTAAGGCGCTATGCGGGCTATGCTTGGAACAACGCCCCAAATGTGGGGTGTACAGAGGACGACTTTTCAAGGGTACGTAGACCTTCAATACATGGATAAACTCGCAAGTCAAGCCTCCGAAATCCCAACCAGCAGTTTCCTTCCAAATCGACAGGACCCGACATCCTCCGCCGAGTGAGCTAGGATTTTCGAGTTCAGGAATCCAACAACAATGTGGTCATTTCCCCTAAGCTCCCTAACACCCCAAAACGCATGCATTTCGGGCCCTATCGTGCCTGCAGCTGCTCATCACATTCACGAAGCTTTGAGATAAGCTCTTTGGCTTCCTCTGCGAGCCTTGCATGCAAAAGGGCTTCCTCTTGGGCTTCAGTTTTGGGCCTTTGGGCGTTTCGTTTAGGGCTTCAGGGCTGTATGCTTGCTGTGGGCTTTGGTTGGATCCCTACTCAGTCCCGACTTCCCCGACAGCTGCTACTGCAGGAACCCGGCTGCAAAAGGTCCGGGAGCTTCTGCCCTCGGCCCTTGCTCAGGGCCTCTATTAGGGTTTAGGGTTTAGGATTCAATATGTTAAGCTCTCAGCCCGGCACCCAATATGCATCTGAAAACACAACCTTAAGTAAGTCTTCAACTGACTGAGGCAACGGCACGCCTGAACCTGTACTAGCTTTCAAGTCACCCGTACATTTCGCCTGAAAACTCTGCAAACCAACCCCAACATCCTTGAAAGAGGTGGTAGCATACCCCCGACACGTCCAACCATCAAGCATGAGAACTACACACAATATGCGTGCGAGTGTGTGCATGCGGGCGTGTGTATTCGCATGTGCATGTATGCTGGCATTCAAGTGCGTTCATAGGTAGGCATACATGTATGTAAGAAGTATGTGTGTCTATTTGGTGATGCAAATGCCTGATTTGAGTAGGTTTGGTGTTTATTATAGTAATTCCGAGTGTACTTAGGGAAACCCAAGGCAAAATATTGGTAAATATATGTTATTCGGGCCCCTCCATAAGTACGAACAAGGAGCGGGTTGCTGCTCTCCGGCGCCTCCTGCGACTCCTCGGGTGCAGTGGTTGGATCCTCGCTGCGTTCTCCCACTTCCTCTGCTCCGACCAAGGGCTCAGCCTGAGCTAGGGGGGCGGGGCGGGGTTTGGGGTTTGTTGCATGTATGGTTGTCGTTAGTACTGCGTACCATCATGAATCATAGCTCCTGCCTTTACAAGAACTGTTTAGTGTATGTATATCTATGACACTAAATTATAGTACACATATATCACGTGTCTGTGCTGACTCAACCTGCGAGTCCATGTTCTTGGAATCAAAAGGCAAAAGGCTTCTTCGGAGGGCATCCACCAACAAACAGACCAACACCGTCGCTGCAAGATGGGCATTTGACAGGAGTTGCTGTTGAGACGGATTCTGCATATCATTTCGGAGAGACTTCGAAGGATTGCCGATCCCAGGACTTCGATCAGACAGCATAGGGCGACTGCCACCAGGAGGCAATGCCACTCTCACCAGCGATCTCGGGCGCTTCTTGCTGGCACTTCGCCTGCTTCGGGATTAAGTTTCCACCTGCTGAAGGTGAACCGAGCACCCAAAACTCCATCGCATGAGAATCTCTGGCATTCTCTTGCCAAGAAACACTAAGTCGCAACCAAGATAGTCGAAACTCTGAGGCACGTCTAGCTTCGCAGTCCAAAGCATGAAAGAAATACACATATGCAGATGCATGTATATACGTCTACATGTTAGCCGTATTTGTATATGTATACATATATATATATACATACACATAAGCTGCTGATGTAAAAATGTATATGTACTTATGTGTGGATGTGACCATAATTATGCAAGTTCCTGTGTGTGCATGTATGTATGCATATATATATATGATATTTATTGGTTTTTGCACGCACACGGGCGATTGGTTGCAAGGGTGCCGCGGTTTGGAGACAGGGTCGACTGTGTCCCGTGCTGCTTGCATTGAACTCTGTGTGTCTGTATGTATGTAGATGAACAAGTAGTATCAACACACACACACACGCACACAGAGCGCACATGCACATACACATGCGCATGCACATTTTCATACACATGCAAATCATGACAGATCATACATAGATCATACATACACCCGTACATATACATATACATGTACATATACCAGACACATACATACACATATGCATATGCAAACAAATGCACATGCACATACTTACATGTGCACATACGTGTACACTTGCATATAGTATATATACATGCATATACATATACATATACATGTACATATACATGTACATATACATGTTTATATACATGTACATGCACATACACATATACATATATACATACACATACACACACACACACATCCATCCATCCATCCATACATACATACATTCATACCATACCATACCCTGACATAATCACTGGTTTTGCTGCACTGCTTTCCAGCTTCGCAGTTTTGCGGTCGAGTCGCTAAGAGACTTCGGCGACGCTTCTCCTGCCACCGGCCCACAGTTTTTCGAAGGGCGATGTTCTCCTGCCAGAATAAAGTTTTCTAGGGTTTACGGTTTAGGGTTTAGTGATTTTTGTTGCGGGGTTTATGGTGCCGGAAGGGGGGGCGGGGCTCCGAGTCTGCACTGAGGTCTACATCTTCAGATATGGACCATCGAAGTCAAACCGGCGAATGCTGTCCGCGTTTCGACTCTAGCTTCATGACTAAATGGACTAGCAACTTGAGGAGATCACATGACACACAACCCCGATCGTGGCGCATCCGCGCCTGCACCAAAATTTCGCCGTGTGCTCGCTGTCGCTCTAGCTGCTCGGCCCTTGGCAAGGTCGGAGGCAGTCGAATGTGCGACCAACACAAACTGCACAGCATTCCCTGCGAAACGTCTTGATCTCTGCAGGATTCAGCTCACAAGCCCTACATCACGAATGAAAACATCATGGCTTGACAACCTCTTGCTTGCCCAAAGGAAGCCTGCAATCCTCCGCCATATGTATACGTATACTTCTATACTATCATGCACCTCAAAACCCTGCTGTAATTGTTGAGGCCTGAAAGACCACGGGGCCGCGCACTAACGCCTTCTGCCAAGCTTCAGAAGAGCTTCCTGGTTCTCTAGCAGCCGCACCTAGCAGGGTGGATGATGATGGGGTCCTATTTCATTCGAAGGGGGTTCTAAGGTATATTCTACCACAGTAAGTACAACAAACCAACGTTATGACAGTTTGGAAACATCGGTACCGGTCTGAGTGTCGCATATGTTGGGCTTTCGCAACTTAAACTGAAAATGTTCCCAAAGCGATGTCAGGTCATCACATCACTTGCTCGGTCCGGGAAAGCACGCGCCGATTTGCAATACAGCTTCGTAACCCCACTACAAATCACCAAATCCAGGGCACATGCAAAACGGAGAGACGACAAACAGCAACAATGAAAACCCCCAAACCCTAAACCCTGAAAGCCTTTTTTGAGCATGCGCCCATGACATCCCAACACCCTCACAGCCCCAAAGCCCTGACCCCGAAGCATCATCAACTCTGCTGCTGTCCCGACACCTCGCGGCGGATTGCCTCCATCTCCTGGGAAACACCCTGAAGCTGCACTTCAGCCTGGCTTTGGATAACGCAGAGGGTTGACGGCATGGACACGACAAGTCACGAGCCGCCAGGACACATCCGGTGATGGCCGGGCAAATTAGACCTCAGCCTCAAACCGCAACCCTAGACCCTATAGGTAGCCCAAACTGCCAAAGTGGGCAATTTTGCAGCTTCGGCGTGCTTTAGGATCGTTTTAGAGAATCTTACGCTCATTAACATTTCCACCCTGCCAAGCCCTAAACTCCTTGAACCCTACAGCCCTAGCACATACATCCCTAATCTCCCCATTTATGCCTCACACCCTGCACACGTGTAGTTCTCTAAAGGTCCTTATAGGTCCCCAGAACAAGGTTCTCTTTGCAAGGGTGCCGTAATTACTGTTTTGGGGGCCTAAAACTGGATCCTAGTTTAGGGAACTACTCACATGGAGGCTCAGTTCTGCTATGTCCCGACTGACGGAGATTGACACACCGACTGCGAAGTGCAAACACAGAAAGCAAATTCTTCAAATCTTCTCTAGGTAATGTAGGGGCCTTGATACCTAGAATAGAACTTGGCGTATTTTGCGTTAAACTACAACGCGAAGCTCCCAGAACATTTTAATACGAAGCCCCCAGACTATCCCAGGATAGCATTGCTGCGTGTCACGCTTCTATATTAGTTGGAGCCATATAGGTTCGTCTAGAGTTTCGGGTTTTAGATTTCGCGCCCAGAAGGTTCCACATGCTTGCGCCATGGGAAAAGCAACCTGTTAAACAAGCACGTTCATGAAACGACGCCTCTCCGAGCTTTTGCTGGTAGCTCCTTGGAACAACGCAGTGCAAGCTAGGGGTTTAGGGTTTAGGTCTTCGGTGCTCACTAGGGTTTAGGGGTTCCAGGGATCTTCTTTCGGGGGGTCCTTGAGATGAGGATCTAGCTGTTCAGGGTCTAATTGTATGTCTGTTTAATCATCAAAGTCCCGTGTTTTTTTGCCTCCCGCCTGGCTAGGACGAACCTACGATCAAAGTCCCATGTAATTATGTTGAAACTCCCAGCTAGACCGCCAGATCACTCTTCCCCCGGCGACTGGAGCTGACGGGGTGTCGCGCCGGCGTTATGAGCCGTCTTTACACGAAGCTAACCTGTCAAGACTATTCAGTATCACTGGTAGCTGATTGCTCTAATATGTAGTTTAGCAAGTCAAACATGGTTGACCTTATTCTCTATATTCCTATAATCACAGAATCTTGAAAACCTACACTTCTAGTTAGGACGTGTTTGAGCCACCCTTCCTCAGAATGATCTTTTTGGGGTCCCAAACATCAGAACAAAAACGCTGCAGTTCCCAAATCCCCTAAACCGCAACTCCCGAAGAACTCTTCATGACACACACGGCCTCTCCACGACGTATGGAACCCTCGTGAAGCCTTTGTAGCAACCTTATCGAACCCTGAAAGTATTCCCTTTCGAAATTAGCCGTACAGTACACCGCAAAACGCTCTTTTTGCTGACTTGGGTGCTTCATTTCTTGCATCGCGTCGTCGCGCTCAAGCTGCGCGGCACGGAGCCTTTGTCAAACGAGTTGAGGTTAATTTTGGGTCTCGTGGTTCATGAAATGAAAAGCGGTGCAGGCAAGGCGCTCGTCTGTGGTCTTTTTGAGCATTGATTCGCGGCGAAAGCGAGTCTCCTCCAGTCCACCCTTGTTGCAGCTACGGATGAATCGGTTGTGCTGCGGCTTACCGCGACATGTTGTGCACACGGACATCAACGGACTGTGTTGGAGCCTAATGTCAGGATAAGTGGATAAGTACTTACATTGATGAGTTGCGAAAGCTGACCTTCCTGCGGCGTACTCTGCTGTTGTTCACTGCTGCGCCGCCTGGCGCATAGCTTAAGGACACCGTCTATGCATGATCTTCTCTTGGCACAGTAGGTGCTGCGCGATGAGAGCTTCACAGCGTCTTCCACAACCCCCCCGAAGAGAAAACTCTTGACCACATCAACGTGGCTTCCGGAACTTCCGGCTTCCCAACGCAGGGGAAGCTGTCCTTGAGAGAGCCGATTTCCGCCCGCAACTTCTCCTCCCAGGAAGATAAAAGAAAATGCTTCGGGCCCTAAGGTCGCCTTCCGGCGAACTCCAAAAACTTTCAGGCCTAAGTATGGCAGCAGCCGACAAGCAGACTCTTACTTGCAACGGCCCAAGGTTCCCTGCAAAATTCCTTATGGCCTCTACTAGATTCCTGTTGTGCCTGAGTCTGATGGGGAATGTTGAAGCTACGACCAATTGAAAAACGAATTGAACAAGCGCAAAGCTCTGAAGCCCAAAAACTCTTAAGCCCTGCAAAGCCTTAAACTGTAAGCCCTAGCCTTAACCTCTCGCATGTGCCAGGCCACTGTTTCTTGCGACATTGTAGCCACATTGGACTCCGAGACATAGTTTGCCTGAGAGGGTAACTTTCGCGGTATCGTGTATATATATATATAGAATATACTCTCTCTCTCTCTCTACATATATATACACACAAAATAAATAAATATATATATATATATAGATACAACTACATGATGACATGGGGACTACAAGGGAATACTACTGTATAGTCGAGTTAGAGTCGAGTTTCTGATGCTGTTCCGGGTTTCGACTGCGGAGTTGTCACCGGCAGGGAAACCACCATCCCAAAACCCACCCTTTCTACTCAACCCACAACCCACCCTAAACCCTGAGTTACTGCACCCTATAAGCCTATAAACCCCGAAAACCATAAAACCTAAACCGTAAACCCTAAACAACCTTTCAAGTTCAAGGGAATGATTGAAAGAAGTCGCTGCTTCGACGCTCACCTGGGCATCCCGGTAGCCCTTGGAGACGATGGCCTGGAGGGGAAGATTCGCTTGAATGTATATATATATATATATACATATATATATATATTTATATTATATTATATTACATTACATTATACTATTTTATATTATATGATATTATATTATATTATATTGTATTCTATATATTATATATTATCTATTATATATTATATTATATATTTTATCTATTATATATTATATTATGTATTTATTATATATACATATATTATATACATATATATATATGTGTGTGTGTATATGTATATGTATGTATATATATATATATGTATGCTAAACAAAGGGGCTAATTACATGTGAGTTGAAGGACTTGGGTCGTTTCTGAATTGCGGGCGAATGTGGAGACTTGAGGCTCGCTAAAGTGACGACTATATCGAAGGATTCAAGAGCTGCAACACGCGACGGTCAGCTGCGCAACCCGTTCCGGCCAAACCAAACTGCAGTGCCCTCCTTCCGAATGGCTCCGAGAGGAGGAAGCAGGGCCAGTAAACCCTAAACCCCTAAGCCCAGGAGGAGTGAGGAGTGTGCCTTTCTCTTGCTTAGCAAGGGGGTGCGGCATGTAGCTACATTCAGTATACAGCCACAACTCCAAAAAACGCCACTGGCCAACATAGCACAAAAGTCTGGGCGTATCTTGGCATATGGGTGTGCAGTATACTGGATCACAGTGCGGCATTCCTGCCAATTTCAGATAGCAAAGACTGCCCGAAACCCCAAAAATCCCTGGACCCTATTCCCCGCAGCTTTAGGCTAAACCCTAAACCCTAAACCCTAAACCGTCAGCCCTAAACTCCAGTGGCTTTCAATACGCCAACTCTAATTTTCGGTCAGCGGACCAGCTCTCGCTGGAGGTGGCGCCGCTCGCGCTCCAGCTCCATGATCTCTGCCCTCAGATGTATACAGGGATTAGGGTTTAGGGTTTAGGGTTGTATAAAGGGATTAGTGCTTGCAGCACTTGTAGGGTTTGTAGGGTTTTTTTGCAGGATTTCTCGAAGGTTTAGAGTTTATTGGGTTTGGGGCTGCGTAGAGAAAGGCGCCGATTGCTTGCTGTCCTGGCTCATGTGCCTTACCTGTCCCATAACCCAAAACCCTGACCCCACTGCGTCCGGTAGAATAAAGCTGAATCAGCGGGTTGTCTTGATGCAAAGGGATTGGTGCAGCACGGCGGCGTCTTCCGGTTCAGGATTTCCTGCTGGCGCTGAAAGTCTGGCATCTGTGAAGTATCCGTTTAGGGATACCTGTTTCCATGCAAGTTCCTGTGATGCTCATGACACGGTCGCTGAAACGTTGAAACATTGGATCTGAAGATCGTCTCGCTGGGTTCTGAGGCTACTGCGGCACAAGAGAGGGGCGCTTGCCTGTGGCCCTGTTTCCGTTCGATCAGACCGCAAACGCGAGGCGTGTGGGCTCGATGCTTCTAGCCAGCTTTGGTGTAGGGTGCATACTTCGTATCCGAATAACTACAACTAATGAATTATACAGAAATTAAATTGAGAACTGGAAGAGGGCTGATCAGTGTTTGTGCTCCCGAATGGTTGCTTTAAGGACCCCCGGGGAAGCTCTCATCCTGACGAATCACAGTTCTAGGGTTTAGCAGCTTAGCAGCAGGATTAAGAAACATTCTGCCTCAAAACCAGAAGACCGCCGTCAGCCGGTCGGGGGCAGAGGCAGTGGACAAGTGACTCAACCCCCTCAAGCCATACAGTGAAGACATCGTACAACCTCATCTCTCAACTCTCCTCAAAACCAAACCCTCCCAAAACCCTCAGCAACCTGACATACCAGAAAGAAAAACCTAGACCACGACCGCTAAACCTGCAAAAGCCACGTCGGTCCCGATGTTTGGCAACTTCCGCATTCACCAGAAGCTCTTTCAAGCGATCCAATTGGCCGAAATTCACCTTTGCTTCAGGTCTTACCGGAATTTTTTCCCTCTCGCATAACCGGAATTGGTGTTTGGGGTTTAGATTGCTTCCAGGGCATGCAGCAGCTTAGTTTAGGAAGGCCGTTGGGGGTTTGGGTCTAGGGCTCTATAGGGTTTATGCATGTGCTGTCGGACAACACCAAGTTCATGCAATAGAGTGTCTGACAAGACTCGACCCTACCGCAACTTTACAACCTTGCCTCGGCGGACACTGTGACCTATGTATCTCCCTTGTGGCCTAGTCTACATGCTTACTTGAGCCCGTGCCCATGCTTCTGTGCGTGCATAGTCAAGGAACCGTCTGCGTTACTGCGGCATTCTCCTCAAAGATCATCTTTAGCTTCTCCTGCCACTGCTGTTGTCTGAGCCGCCCCGCACAGGCGCGACGGAGACTGCACGACGAATTCTGGAACATTGTTTTGCATGAGATCGGTTCTCGTAGAAGACTAACCTGATTTCGCTTGGAGGTGCCTGCTCAAAAGTACGAGTATGAACACTGCCACCTCTTCTCCATCCTCGTGTCAACAAAGCTATCTTCATGGTGGACTAGGTCCTTGAATTTGTCGTGCTTTTGATCGTCCTGCTCCTGTGAACAAGCTCTTCAAACTGGAACAATCGCTGCGCTTCACAGGCCCATTAAAACCAGAGCTTTCTGCTTAAAGCCCAAGCCGATCCCCATCATGCAGTTTGGCCGATGCCGTAGAGGCCCCGCATCTTCAAGGCTGGGATGCGTATTGTGCGCACGTTCATAATCAGGACAGGGTTTTGCTGAAGGATGCCTGAGAAATAGTATAGGCAATTTTTCATTTTCCGGCCCCAAGATCCCTGGCTCACAGGCGTGAATCCGGCAAGCTGGATGGGCGGTTGCGTGTAGAAGTCGGACTTTGCGTCCCGCATGCTAAAGTGAATGTCTGACAAGCAAGAGTAGTGCTCCTCAACCTGGGTTCTCGTAAACAGCTCTCCTCATGTAGAAATGCCCACCTATGCAATCGAGCATCAGTGAATCAGCAAGAGGTACGCGAGTTGTGCAGTGTTGCCGAATTCTCTACTATCCCTGGACGCAGGATCCTCCCAGGGTCTAGGAGCGTCTGGGTGCAAAGGGGCTTAAGACCTAAATCCAAAAACCTGATGCCCTACTTCACAACAGACGAGATGAGCGCCAGCCTTCACCACCTCCAGACAATACTGCAACTCGTGTGGTTGGAGTGTCTTCATGGGCTCCTCGGCGATGGGAGCTGGTTCGGATCTGACAGCCCAACGCAGGCTGTGGCACCGCAACAGCCAGCCAAACAGTCAGCAAATAACAAGATCCAACAATGCAATTCATATCGATCTGATTTGCCAGTCTTGCATTCATCTCCCAACATGCGCCAATGGGCTCGGTGATTCCAACGAGCCGCAGGAAGTCAATACTATGAGGACAACCCTAATCCTAAAAACGGGTTTAGAAAGCTGCATGCCGAGCCCAGGTACGAGGCCAAACGCCTACAAGTCTGGTCTGCAGACAGGTGACGAAGAAGAACATTACATCTTTCATCTGCCTTGGGGCAGCCACTCAGGGCTTCCGTCGTTGAAGCTTGGATACTGCCCCAATCAGTAACAGCCTATAATTGGGCCACGACTAAGGGCCCTACATATCTATACTATAAATAGTATTCAGCTGTTACTGAGTGGGGGCAGTATCCAAGCAAAAGCCATAAAACCGACACCCGAGGAAGCCGCCCAATTCAGCCTCCCTCATCCAAGAGCTGATCAACGAATCCTCCTGGACTGAAGCTAAGCTGCAAACACGAGACGGACCGAGACTCTCATGATAGTAATCGCGATCAGACAAGATTGGGAACCGTAGCATGAACTGATACGAATACGAGCCATCATACAAATAAGAATCTTCATGAGAGTAATAATAGCAGTAATAACAATCCTCATCATCGAAGTCACAATAATCGTAATAATAATAATAATCATCATCATCATCATCAACATCAATCATCACCATCATCTTCATAATCATGGGAAGACAACGATAAGAGCAGTGTAAGTAAATGGTGCTGATGCGCCGGTATCCCAAACTTTCACACCGGTTGAGGGCATGTAGTTTACGCTTCGCACGTTTCGGCTGTAACTGGTAAGTAGGGTTGGTTCGGGTTAAACCCTAAGCCCTAAACCCCGCATGCCACGGGCTTTTAGGTTGAATGCGTGCAGTCGAGGGCTGAATTCGTGATTAGGGCTTTGAAGTTGCCGCCCTGTGCTCCTGTGGCGCAGGCTTCAGGAGCACCAGATGATGCGGATTTCGAGCTTTTAGCTAAACAAGCGCAATGACTGCTGTTATTGCAACGCTTTGTAGGAGCCGCAGAGACAAACTTAGAGACTTCGCGCATTGAACGTCTTTAGGGGTCCCGTGTGCAGTATGCCTACTTTTGGCGGCAAGATTCCTTACCCAAGGAGATTTAAAGAACACGAAATGCCAGCAAACAAACCTAGAAGGGATCTTCTGGAAAGAAGATTCCTGAATTGAGGGAGTGGGGCGGCACTGGGGAGTTGCTGAGAGATCGGTCTCAGTGTTAAGGCTGTAGAGCCCACTATCCCTCCAACTTAAGAATATGAAGGACCCCTCTGGACTCTAGACTAAGACATCAAGCCATATTCCTTGTAACCCTAAATCCGAAAGCCCTGCACCCGGGAAGCCAAGTCACCCCTGCGCCAGGGCTTTCTCCTGAGTAGATGGAATCTTGGGAAGGTTCAGAGAAGATGTCTCCGACCCAAGAGCCGCTAGGTCTGTTTACGCTGGGGCTGCGTGCTTAGGGGCCACAGGGTTTGAGGGCTTTGACTAGTAAGATTGGGGTTTAGACTCGTGGAGGGCTTGGGTTTTGGTGGTGTCGGGATCCTCACTGACATCAATCACACATCCGCAAGCTGAACCAAGATAGCCCAAGCCCCAACCTCCACAATAGCCACTTACCAATAACTGTAAGATGCTAGATCCGATCCAGTAACTTCTGCCCTTCTGCCAAGGGTTTGAGTCAAATTTTTCCCTCTTGCATAGATAGACTCAAATTAGGGTTTAGGGTTTGGGGCCCCACTGCCGCGGTAGCCCCAATCCATCATACATTTCAAGGGAAAAATCTCGGAACTCGACAGCCCAGAACCCCCTAAGGTCTAAATACACAACCCAAGGCTAAACCCTTATCTCTAAACCCCCGACCCCCCAGACGCCTCGACCCCCACAGAATGGACAAAAGAACAGGACTACGTCCCAGTGGCCGGGTCCCCACGGACTCGGACCTCGTCGCGGAGGGCCGCCACCTCTCTGAGGTACTCGGATCCTGGGCCACAAAGCAAGCGAGACGGTTTGGGGTTTAGGATTTAGGGTCTAACCCCCTCCTGCGCGCCAGAAAAGTTTAGGTGCATCTCCTGACTGGAAGGCGAAGTTGAGGCCTCCCGATTGGCCGGACCGCTTTTGGGCCTTCTGGTGCCATCTGCATTCCCTTCACCCGAGGGATGGTCGATCCCACTGTGCTTTCCGCTGGGCGTGCCAAAAATCCAAATAGCACCGCAGGAAGCACAGGCCATGGCGAGCTGCACGGAGCTCGGACCCAATACTACCCCCTTCAGCAGTGACATTCGGCAGTCTGTTGCCCACTGCCCATTTCCGCTTTCAGAGGTTCTCTCCTCCCGGAATGTGTTCGTCGCTTCGGAGGCCAGTTTGCAGACCGAGGCGTGGGATACAGGCCCTTTCCGTGGCATGCCCAGGAAGTGGTCCCCGCGGAAAACCGCCCCCCGCGCGGATCTCCTTGAGTCTAGCGACTTTAGGGTTAGGGTTTAGGGTTTGGGCTTCTTCGTGGGGTGGTTGGGATTCCTATGTAGGTACTACTTGGTAACCTCCGAAACAGCGGTCCCAGTTCAGAACACCCTCCTCAAGCTCCAACGAACCGTGCTTGCACCTTCAGTTGAATCGAAGAGATCGCAGGAACGCTTTCTCGGGATATCCGAGGTCGCTGCGGGTCTCGTTGAACACTTCCTGTGGACAGCCACAAGCTCGCAAAGGGCTTCTGCGACTTCAGGCGCACGGAGGCTTACACAATCAAAGGGGGAGAGGTATGGGCTTGTTTGGCGAGCTTGCTCCCTCATAGCTTCTGTAGGCCATACTGGTGTCAGCAAGCCCGTGTTGGAGATCCGCAGCGTGCAGAACATATCCTGCAACTCTTGTTGTAATCGTTTCACTTCCCAGCGCTCTCGACTGTGGTAGAAGCGGTACTCGCAATCTATCTTAAGGCCTGATGGGTTTCCAACCCATGGCTCAAGCAGTCCAGCTTCACTTGAGGCTCCGGTGCTGCAGGGTTAGAGCGACGAACGCCCGCAACTTAGTGCCAACTTTGGCGTATGATAACTATGTCCCTGAATTCCACATCTCAGGCTCCAGTACTGAAGTGCTGCAAGGCCCTCGGCTGGGCCCAAAGATGCAAGAACGGCGGGGCAGGGCAAAAGTCCGAGAAACCCGTGGGCTCCAGCGCAAAAACCACGGCGGCAGCGAACGGAAGTGCGCCTGCAAAGATGTATGTCGTGTCTTGGACTTCTCGATCTCCTCCTGCCAGGGTGTCTTCTTGCCAAGTCACAGAGTTGGACATGCAAGCCTCATTCAGGGACATGAACCTGCGCAGTGCCTAGCCTTTGTCAAGCCCCGCTACTGTTCTCGGCCTCGTGCTACATGGGCCTCGTTGCGAGCGGGCTTACTGGGACGATGGTCGGTCCCAGTGTCAGCGCTTTTTGTTGCCATAGTTCTGTCTGTGGCTGAATAGCCTCTACTCTTCTTAAGAACAGAGTACTGTGCACAATCCACATGTAAGCAAAGGCGTGCCTTCAACGGCTCCACCAGATCTTTCCACACAGCTCGTGCCGTCAAGATCTTGACCTCAAAAACGTGGAAGCTTCAAACAAGCTGTCCTGATGCTGCAACTGCAACCGTTGCTGATTGTTCCCCAATTTGGCTTGCGAGCTATTGAAAAAGACATATCTGTGGATGCAAAAACCGTCACACCAAACCACACTTCACTCCATATCTCCGGCAGCAAGTGCTCTTCAAGTCATCGGCTTCCTTTTGCTGTCCAGGCCCTATACCGTTTAGCAAACATCTAATTATCAGTAGGCCGACCTGCAGATGTTTTAACAGTTTAACAATTTGAGGTCGCACAACTCCTGCCGGGGCTGCCAGATAATTCTGCGAATCCTAAACCCTAAAACCGTCGATGCCTTCACCAAGGCCGCACACAAACTTGCTCCACTGCCCTGTGGCGCGAAAATACATGCTTGATCAACGCTGCATCAGCCTGGTAGACTATATCCCCGAAGCCCTGTCCTCATGCCCAAAAGAAGATTCTATACAAATCCTGAGGTCTTGATCTATAAACCCCAATTCCTAAGCCAAGAATCGAAAATCAAAACCCATCAACCTTAAACCGTAGTGCTGTGCACCTTGCTTACAATCGCTTGCTTTGCCCTTGAACCGGCCTGATGGATGGTTGTAGCAGCGAGATCGCCACTCTTGTTGCCCGCCTCTGAAAGGGCTTAAGGTTGCTATGACGGTTGCTCTAAGGGTTCCCACAAGGGTCGACAGGTTTAAGGATTTAGACTTAGAAGCAGTGTAGAAGCTTTTGAGTCTCGGAAGGCTTCCAAAACGATGGAGTTCACATCCCAAAAAACGACCTTCCTACCGGCACATCCTCTGCTTCCACGCTTTACATCCTGCCGACATCCAAAGCCCATAGGCTGTACACCCTAAACCCTAAACTCTAAACCCTAAACTCGAAACCCTGAACCCTAAAACCTAAAACTCTAAACCGTGGCCGCCAGTCGTCCCTCAGTCAAACCGACAGCAGAAATCTAGATCTCTAGATTAGGGTACCTTTAAGGGTCCGTTTCATTAGCGAGCCGTGCGATTCTGTGGGGCCGTAAGAGGGCCCCTAGTTTAGAGAACTTAATCCTAAAAACTGCCTCCGTCAAGAACGGTAGCATCAGCTTGCCGCTTCGGGCCATCAGCGGTACGAAAGACAGTACCTCACAGCAGCAGAGTTCACGGGAAGCACCCTTGCATGGGACAGGCTTCTGGGTCTAATGTAGGGGCCTTGATAATTAGAACAGGGTTTTAGGGCATATTATATTATGATTATAATCAGGAACCCCCACAATAGTGTATAGGTAATTATTTGAGCCCCTGTATTATCAGAATGGGGCGATATTGCGGGTGGAGTTCAGGCAGATTCGAGATTGGGTTCGTGCAGGTTTGGTTGTTGGCGGGCGATTTTTGTGAGTCGGCGCACCGTGCGCCTTCGACGTCCCATGCCGGATACCACATGCCACCGACAAAGCCTAAAGCTCACAACCGCAGAGTTGCTAAACCCTACATACCTTTGCTCCTAGTTCTCTGACATGAACTGGGTCCCTGTTAAAATCAAGGATCCTTGCTACTTGGGTCCAAGCATTAAACAACCCCAAGACACTTAAAGCAAAAAGGATCCCTGACATTGACCAAATGAAACTCCGAGCCGGGCCTACACAGCTCCTTCTCGCAGGGAGCGAGCAGGATGAGGTCGGGTTAGAAGGGGGCCGAATAGGCTTCTGGAACATCCTACAATTCTATTTATATTGGGGGTTCAAGGAAGTGAAGTTTTGGGGGTTATGAGTTACGACACTTGTATTCTAAACAATTGCGTGCAGTGTGGGTTTTGGGCGGATATACGGCGATTTCTGCACCTCTGCCCCCCTGTTAGCCTTCAACCTCTCAGCGTGCGCCACGGAGCCTTATCACCCATTCCCTAAACCCTACATTCGCCCCACACAACCTACCCTTTTAGGAATAGGACTTATATAATTCGAGACAATGAACCCTAAACAGGCAGGCTGTAGAGGATCCAGGTGAATCCTAAGCCCGTTAAGCTCTAAATCCTGAGCACTGAACCTTAAAGCCCCCAAATCCTGAACCTTAAAGCCCCTAAATCCCGAACCCCGAACCCTAAGCCCCGACCTCCTAAGTCTTTAAGTCCTTTATTTAGGCCACGGGCCTTTGCCAAGAAGGCCTGCTCACCTTCCGAGTAGGGATCCGAAAGCCTGGCGCCGCGTCGCCAAGAGCTATGGAACTATTCCGGAGTCTCGGGTGTCGGGCTCCTTTTAAATGGCTCTGCTGATTATCCTAGAGGTTGTTTTGGGCTTTTTTCTTTCACACATGGCAGAGAACAAAGCTGGCTGACAGCGGGGTTAGATAGTAGTACTCGTAACGGTCACTCAACAAGCAAGATCTTTCTCGCTTGAGCAACTATCCCTAAAAACCTTCAAATCGGAAGACTAAGCCCTAAGGGGCGAATAAACCGGTGTCGAGCGACGTCGATTCCAACAAGGTGAGCAACTAATTTCTGCTTGCAAGTGTCAAGTAGGCCCGAGCAAAGTCTACCTTCGACTTTTCCGAACACGTAAGTGAACAAATGCAGCAACCAGCAGTCGGAGGACGATTCCCACAACCTTTGTCACGAAGGACTTGGACTACTCCTCACTTCATGCTTAAGCCTTGAAGTGCAGGATTGCCACAATAGACAAGTCAAAAGATCAATGCATCCGCGCCATAGATCGCAGAGTTGCAGGGTTTTGGGATGTAGGGTTTTGGGTTTAAGGTCTGTGGGGTTCAAGGTTTTGAGTATTTTGGCTTTGGGTCTTGAGTTTTTTCTTGCTTCCCACCTAGCTAGGACCAAGCCCGCATTGCAGCGTACAGTCGAAAGCACAACGGGGTTTGATGAGCTCAAGCTTTAAGATTCAGGGCTTTTGATTTATTTAAGGTTTCGGGTATAGGGTGTTTGTGTCTAGGGCTCAGGGTTTTGAATCTAAGGTTTGGGGTCCAGTGCTGAGGGTTGAGGCTATGAATTCAGGATAGCACTTCTTAAGTCAAAGAGCTCTGTCTACAGGTCAAACACATGCGTGCACACACACACACAGAGGGAGCCATTGACATAGATATGTATGTGTGTATATATATATACACACGTATATATATATATACATACACACACACATACATACATACACATATGCGTACATACACACGCAAATATTCATACATCTTTCTTCACCTGCATACTTCACTTAAACATTATCTCTTACTATGACTTACACTCAGATTCAGATTCAACAATTCCGGCATCAGCAGACACAGGATCCCGGACGTTTTGAGCCAGCCTTCTGCCGGCAAAGCGCGCAGAGCTTGAGTGGAAGGACCTACGGAGGGGGACTTGGTATTTCGATGTATTTTGGGTCATCTCTTTGGGGCCTACCGCAAAGGTTGCTACGCAGGAACCATACGGTTTCGGCGCTCACAGCTCGGACACCTCAGGCTACCAACTTCGACGAGATGGTCCTTCCAGGTGCCTTCGGTGGTGGCGCCCCAAAGAGAGTACTCGCAGGACATTCACCAACTTCCGCACCTCGACGTGCAGAATCCACCGGGCGGGGGATCCGAGAATCGAATCTGAGACCCTCTGAAAAATCGAAAAGCTCAAAACCCAAACCGTTCGAGGTACTTACATAGTAGGAACAAGTATATAGGGGTTTCTTATAGAAGGAGCTACTAATAAGTGTCCCCAATATATATATATATATTTATTTATATATTTATATTTATATTTATATTTATATAGATAGATAGATATACATGCATACATACATACATACATACATACATACATACATACATACATACATAGGACCCATTGGGACATGAAACAGACAAGCCCAACATCCTAGGCTTAAGAACAAAGCACATAGGGCCTAAACCCTCGGGACACAAAGGGTCCTAGATACCTACATAGTAAAGAAAGTATATAGGGTTTATAGAGACGGAACTAATACATGTAGTAGGTATGCCCCAAGTAGTTACTTACTTGGGACCCACTGGGACATGAAGCAGACAAGCCCAACACCCTAAGGTTAAGCACATCGCAGAAAAAAAAAAACCTAAACCGTAGGGTAACCGCAGAAGGCAGGAGAACCCGAAATAATTCCAAATCCTGAAACCATAAACTCAAAGCTCAAAGCCTTAGGCCCTTACTAAACCCCACCCTCAACTTCATGAGCCCTAAACTCCTCATGCCAGGCTGCTAAAGGCTTCAGGGCCTTTGGCTTGTCGTAGGCCTTCCCAGGGAGATAATGCCCATAGTGGCCAGGCCTCCAGAAACATCCGAGAAGGTTTCGGGTTCAGGGCGAGTTTCGGGTTCAGGGGTTTAGCATTTCGGCGCTCGCAACTCGGACAATCCACGCTAGGCCTGTGTCGACAGGCCGGCTGAGTGAAACAACAAGGATTCCACATAAACTCTAGGGTTCAGGGTTCACGATTTGGGGTTTAGGGGAGGCATCGAGCAGCGCTGATCATCTGACAAAACGACGGGTGCGTGTTGCTACTACTTATGTTTAAGTGGTCGAAACGGGCTCTAGCGGCGAAACGACCAATGACTGCCGACAAGCCAAGAGGCTTAAGGTCCTGGATTGCAGGGTTGTCTAAGACAAGCCCAAGTCAGTCGGAGACTGTAAGGGAAAGCTATGAGGCTGCTCCAAAGTATAGTCCCTCCTTCTCCCATACTTGACAAGGGCTAAACGAACCTTGAACTGGGCACCTCGAGCAGAATCCTTCTTAAGCAAAGCCTTTGCCCATTGCATACATGGTCTGGGCCTCGAGACTCTGAGCTGCTTAATTTGCAGGGGCTCCTGTGATGTTTCAGATTGCCAGAGATAGGAATACCTAAAGGATGTATAGGTAGTATAATAATGTAGTATAGGAGGTTACCAGGGGAAGTTAGGGCTTCATTATTTTCGAGGTTGAGAGGATGAGCTGAGGTTCCCGCGCAGGCTTGGGATCTTCCCCACTTGCCATGCCAGCTTGTGTGGCGAAGAAAGGCAGGCGTGAGCTTTAGCTAACCGTGTCCAGGGAAAGAAACCGATGTCTGAGCTGGGAGGTTTACCCGCTCTCATTCGCGGGTAGGCGGAGGGACTGTTCGGCCTCTGGTAGTGGTTGTTATGTGAAGGCAGGCATAAAGGCAAACTCAGCTTGAATGAAATGGCCTCCTTCGAGTCATGCTGAAAGCTTCAAAGTTCACAGGGCTCCGGATCCGCACCCACTTTGCAGGACGGAATGGGGCTCTGCTGCCTCAAGCCAAACAAGCATTCACGCGCATCCAAGCTTCAACAGAGCAAAAGGACTGCTCGACTTCTTCTACTGCTACTACTGCGACGAGGACCACGTCGACGACGACGGCTGCTGTGTTGATACTGCTAATTACTGCGACGGCTGCTGCTAGTGTTACTCTGTTACTACTCCAACTACTACTGCCGCTGCTACTACGACGACTACTACAAACTACTTCTGCGCTGACTACTGCGACCAAAACGAAGAGCGCTAGTACCCTTAATGCGACTCCGTCCACAGCAAGTGTTTTGGAAGCAGCAGCCAACAATGGACATGTGGGGCCTTGACAGGAACGCCTGAGGAACGCAAATTAATTGGAACCCAATCGTATACCATGAACTCCTGACGTGAGAGTAGGCAGGGGCCATGACAAAAACAGACGTCGGCACACGTACTCCTCCGACGTTCGAATTTCGGTACCAGTTTCGTAGTAGTTGATTCTTAATTCCGGCCAGATGGGGCGCAAAGTTTGCAAAGGGAACCACCATGCAGAACACCACAGGTACGACGTCTCGCGAGTGCGAGTGTCTTGGGCACTTCGCTATGGGCAGTGGCAACACACGCACAGACAGACACACGAGATGGACGAGTTTCCTACATGTCGAAGATTCTGAACTTCGTCATCTTGTTTTGCGTACATGCGCACTACCTCTTTGTGTTCATGTACGTATGTGTTTGTGTATATTTCTGTACACACACACACTGACTGCTGAATGTTGTATCTGGTTTGTCTACTTGGTGACTCGGTTCCTGTCAGAAATGTGTCCGCCCATGCCCGAGAGTCGCATAATTCCGGGTTGGCAGCTCTCTGGACCGAAAGATGCATCCATTTTGTTCCGACTGGCTCTTCTGCACACATCTGTACACTGTACACGGTATTTCACAGAAATGGTGGCTTCAAGAGGCTTTAAGCAGTCAGCTGCAGTTGAGTTGAAACAGGGTTGTTTCACAACCCTGCTTGCTACATGTAACCCTAACCTCCCAGGTACCTACTATATACGGCCCCAGGGGCCCTAGTACCCTATATAGTAGGTACCTAAAGGGTTAGGGTAAAATGCCAGATCCTAAAGCCCGAGCTCAGTCTGAGCCTGTCAGGCCTCAAGCACGCGGTGAGGTTGATGTAGGGTTGGTGGTTCTAAAGCTCAGAGATGATAAACCCCCTACACCCCTAGAGCCCTCAGTGGCCCACAGGTCCTAGGCTTTAGGGTCTTAGGCCTTAGGGTCTTTAGGGTTTAGAGTTTTAGGGTTTAGAGTTTCAGGGTTTAGGGTTTAGGGTTGGATCTGGTATGACAACAACCGATGACATCATTTGGGACCCGTCCCACTTCAACTGTCGGCCCCAGGGTCTGACTCCTCCTGCGCTAGGTAAATATGAAACCCTAAACCCTCATCTGCAGGCAAATGCTAAATCCTGAACTTCTGCACCCTCGTCTCTAGGTAAATATTTGAACTCAGACCCTGCTAATCAGCTGGGAAGCAGCTCTAGGTAGATATGAAACCCTAAAACCTTACAATAAGATATAATAAGCCTTATATCTCTCGGCAGATCTTCCAGCCTAGCCTCCAATCATGGAACTGAGGTCCGAAGGTCTGGGGGGCGTCAACGTTTTTTCCGGAGTAGAGGCCTGGCATTCGGCCAAGAACAGGGAGCAGCTAGTAGCTAGTAGTTGGGGAGTTGGGGACTTGGGGCCTGCAGGACTATTGTGTGAGGTTGTCCATGCAAAACTCCAGCTGAAGTTGCATCAACTACCCAGTCTTAGCAGCTTCTGTCGAAATACAGGACTGCCGAGACCCCAGAAGTCCTCCAAAAGCAAGTGTGCGGTAGGTTTCGAGCAATCAGAAGGAGGAGAAGTATGTATGCCCTGGAATATCATGGGTCCCCGACATACGAGGTCGCGGAGCACTTCATGCCGCGTAATGACTGCATCAATGCTTCTTGCTCTTGGCCGCCAGTCGCGTCAGGAACTTACCTCAGGACGTGCCAGAGAGTGTTTACATAGAGGACACAGGCCTGGTCGCGCACGAACACGCAAGTCTCTGGGGGAGTGCAACCCATATAAACTACCGGATCAGCAAACCAGACCCCCTGCGAGGATCTAAAAGGCAGATCATTAATTTTGGACCCTGTGCTCCTAAAGGGTGCTGTATTTGAATCCCCTTAAGGGATCTGCTTTTTGATCCTCCCAGGGGCTTGGGAACCTTACTATGAAGCAGCCTCTCGGTTCTACTACATTTGCCCAGCGAGACAGACCTGGATCCTTAAGAAAACGGGAAATCATTAAAAAGATGGTTCTTGTAATATACGGAATACAGTGTAGTTTGCCCCCGAAACCCAACTTCGATTTGGTAAGGCCTCTATACTACCCCCATCCTCGTAGGCTTCTAGAGCAGAGCTTCTCTTCTTTGCCGGCTTGGCAGGCGCAGCTTCTGCAGTCGTCGCGGACTTGGCAGGTGCCGGTTTGCCGAGCGGAGGCTTTGAAGAGGCCTGCCTGGCGGCCTGGCAGGCAGGCCCGTGTAGGGTTCATAGGGTTTGGGATTTATGGAGTTTGGGGTTTAGGGTTTAGGGTCTGAGGTTTAGGGCGGAGTTTAACCCAGTGGACTCCAGTAAGACAATATACAGGTGGATGTTGAGACAACGCCATCTCTGGTTTTATGAGACCTTCGACACGCGAATACAACAAGGCTTGGTCTCCCCACGGTGTGGCAGTAAAACGCAGGTTTGGGCGATCCTGCTTAAGCTTGCTTGCCAGATATGGCACAGAAGCCTTTCAGCGTTTCTTCCAGGCCCAATTCGTCTTCTTGTCCCTTCCATGGTGTCTTTGGCGAGGCGATTCTGGATACTGGCTCATAGTTTTCGGCTGGGCATGCAACTCCGACACCCGCAGCCCCTGACTTGTTTTGTCCCTCAATCGAGTGCAACTCCCGCAGCATGGCCTGCAACTGCATCACGCCCGCCCTTGGCTGCATCTAAAACATATGGGCCTTCCGGGCTTTCGGTTAGGGGTGGAGTTCAAAGTTGCTTTGAGAGCTCTGCGAAGCTTCCAATACTTGCTATGCTGCTCCACATGCTGTCGGACAAAGTTCGACAACACGCAGAAACACGTCCAAGTGGCTGGAGCGCGCTTCCCGTGGACCAACCTGCATTCTTTGCATCGGGATTGCAACAGCAGCATGCCGAAGCTGATCTTCTTCTGTAAGGAGCTGTCAAGGAAGCCCGCTTAGGCTGTTCTATGTTTTGCACTGCTCCTAAGTTATAGATATTATCCCGTGCTGCAACCTCTGTACGAGCATTCGGCTCGATAGGCTTTGGAGAAGCAGTTTTAGTACCTCATGCATGCAGAGTTGGAGATGTGATGGAGGTACGCGGGCTGTTCAACATGAGACCTCAGACTTTTGATGGTGGAGATTCGTGTCATACGAGTACCTCGCGCTGCTTGATGTTAGAACGCTGAGGGACTTACGAAGAGAAGCATGTGCATGCAGTGTTTGATTGTTTTCGGCAAACCCTGGCAAATGCTTACATATGCAAGAAGCCTCTAGCAACATGTTAAAGCGACCCGATAGAAGAAGTACAGCTTACGTAACTTCCGGCAACATCACCCCGGACGCTGCCAAGTGCGACCATGCGGCTGGTCTCCTGATAACGCACACTGGCGCCCTCTGGGAGGTACCCCTCGAAGAGAGGTACGACCTGGGATTTCGGGGGGGATCCGAAACAGCTGGCGGCACTTCTCGCAACGTTGAAAGGCTGGGGGGACTCTGCGACTCGGATCACCAGAACCAGTAATGAGACATACTAAGACATGATAGCTCAAGTAGGATTACTGTTCTTGTGGGCATGAACTTCTGAAGCCTACTTACTAAGTCGCCGCTGATTCTTTTCGTAGAGGTAGGCTTAGGCCGTGAAAGCTCTTGGCTGAACTTCTATGTCAACATCATGCAGGGCGTGCCTGTGCGGTCAGTAGCTCCGCAAAAGATCATGAAACGGTTCAAGCTTCGGTGCGGAAGCAGAGTGTTGGTTTTGGTGTGATGCAAACTAAGGTAACCAAGCTTCTTCACCATCCGCAGAAGATTTTCGAAGTTTGACACAGTACCGAAGTTGTTGTTAGACATGCTACAAAACTCTATAAGCATAAACATGAATGATGCCGGCTGCCGGCCAGCCGGCCACTTCTACTCCACCCCACGGGCTGAGCATTGCCTTTTTCAGCAGGATGAGGGCTCGAGGCGACTTGGAATTTAGACTCAGAGACAAGAGTACATGATCGAGCAGCTGGAGCAGCATCGGTCGCCAGCCTCAAACGAAGGCTCATCCTCACGATATACCCGCGTTCTGCTGGTTGCCGGCATTGGGTTGCTCCTTCAACTGCAGAAGATCTACCTCCATCTGCCGCAAGTATGTCTGCTGTTGTCGAAGGGAGTGTGCCCAGTCAATGTCTGCAGTATGTCCTTCAGCAGAGGTCGTCGTGTTACTTTGCAGTGCTGCACCATCGAGTTGCAAGCCTCCGTCGATTTCACCCAAATCCTGGAATTGCTGCAGCAGCCGGCGCTGCTGCTGGCAGCTTTCTTCTATCCTCTTGTCTATGTCCTGCTGACGTTGGCGGACAGCCAAGACGGCTTGCTGTGCTTGTTGGTATGCCGGCAAAAACTGGGCCTCCTTCTCTTCACAATCCGCCTCCTGAGCCTTCAATTCTTCTTCCTCAAAGTGAAGGCGTCTTTCTCGCTCAACCAGACGACGTCGCACAGGCTCCACCTGGGCCTCAATCTCCCCAAGAAGACGTTTGTCCTCATGCAAGGCCCACTCTTCCCGTTCCACTTCGTCGAGCTGTTGTACAGCTTCCTCAAACTCCAGATGTAGGAGCTGCGTCTCCTTTTCGATCTGGTCAAACTCACGTCGCATGCGCTCGACTTGATCGTCAATCCGGTTTCTTGCCTCAAACAAGTCCGATTCATCTTGTGCCAAATCACGCTCTTTTCCTAGGTCTGTTGGCCATTTACAAAAGGCTATGAAGAAGTATTCTCAAGTCAGTTCACAACTAATGGAACTACAACAACAAATCTGCCAATGGCCTGCCTAGTTTCCCTCCACCTCCATCTCCAAGTGCTTGAGTGTCGCAGCTTGCTCTTCGAGCTTCTCTTGCGCAGCTCCAAGGGCCTTCGCTTTGGCTGCAGCGGCTTGCAGCAACGCCTCCGCTTCCGCACACGCAGCTTCTGTATCATCCCTGGACCATCGCAGCTCTTCCTCAGCGATCTCCATTCGCTCGATGTCTAAATCTAGACCTTCTAGGCTCTGGTCCATCTCTTCCTCGCGGGCCACCACTGAGTCCAGGCGCGTCGCGAGGCCGTAGCTTTGCGCAGCTAATCGTTGGCACTCCTCCTCCAACTGATGAGCCGATCCGCAGGTACAGCCCGAAGTCGCGACCAAGAGCTGCCCATCCAGGTCATTCGGCACCGAGCTGGGCCCCGGGGTCCGACTGGGAGGCGACCTTCTCCCATTCTGCATCTGGCACGAGGAGTCGAGAGACTCCTGAAAAAAGGCCCGGAAGAGGCACTTACAGACTTGACTGTGCTATTTATGCTGTATACAGTAACCAACCAACTGCCAGTAGCGCACCTTACGCTTTGCAACTCTTCAAGACCCCTTATTTCGTAGCATTCTCCTCTGAATCCTAGAAAGCACGAACAATCTCTCATCTCGTGTTCGTGGACAAGAGGCTGCAAGTCGGCGAAAACCGGTTGAGGGTTGAAGCGTGTAGAGTTTACACAGGAGGCTCAGGTTTATGGTTCGACGGCTTGGGGTTGGTTTCGGGCTTTGGTTCTTCGGAAGTTCAAGGTTTAGGATTGGCTTCCGCAGGGCAAGAGTGTTGGGGCTCATCACTGTATTCAGGTCTTGGCGATCAGAGAAGCGTAGATGCCGGAGAAAAGCGTCGCCCACATCCTACATGGTCATAATCATCCTCATCATCATCACCGTCATCATTATCATGACAATGCAGTTCTAGCACTGCTGCAACCATCGCCATCCTCCGCAGTTCAACTGGTTCATGAATTATTTTTCACCTCCCTGATATGGTTAGTTACACTGGGAGGCTGAACCTGATAGTCGGCAAAGGTTTGTGTTGAACATCCCGCTCGGAACAGAACCCTAACCCCAAACCTTAAACCTTGACCCTAAACCGGAAACCAGTGGACTTGTATGGTTCCCACCCAGCAGGGCATGGGCAAGAAAGCCGTCAACTCCAACATATGGTTGTCCCGACAACATGCCGAAGATATTGCCGTTCTAGTTATTGCGCGCACAAAAAAACTCATGACAGTTTGTGCCAGTATACAGATAGCTTTGAGCGCAGAACAAGCCACGTTCTTTCCAAGTACACGTGCAGGAAAGCTTCAACATCTCCAGCAGTGATGACAGTGGAAGTGGCGGTGAGCTAAACCCCAAGGCCCTAAGGTATAGTTACTGCCTCCAACCAAACAGCTACCCTCTGGATGCGAAGTTTTGCAAAAACGAAAAACGTTTCGACTTTCGGGATCTGCCCAGTCTACTCCATAAACCCTAAGCCCTGTGGAGACCGTATGTCATCGATTTTGTACTATATTGTGTGCTTGCATTATTAATCTGTATAGCATGTTGAATAGGATAGCCTTGGTAACCTCTAATTAGATTCTAATTTGACTCTGAATCACTTTTTGACGAGTGGCTGCAGTGCCCATGCTGAAGCAACGTCCTAAAGCCCTGTACCCTGCTGGGCTCTTGCACAAGCATCCAGCGAAGCCAAGTTACGTTGTCCTGGTCGAATACGACCATGGCGTCTCCCACGTGCGTCACATTCTGAGGGGCAGCTCTCAGTGCATCTTCTTGGGCTCAGCTAGTGGCAGAAAGCCGAGGCTTGCGGCAACAATTGTACAGCAAATAGGCTGGGTTTAGTTCAGTGACATCACTACCGCTTGGTTGAAATTTGGTTCGGATATATACATGATACAAGGTCCTGTAACGTAGATCGCATCTCGGCACAGTTACCTGCATACTATCGGCCTGTCATTCCCTTTTCCTCACCTTATCCTAATCATTCCCCGAATGGGTGTTACCTATTTTCAATCGCATGACCTCAAATTGTTGTCAACTGCAGTGGTATGAAGAGCATACCTGACCCCACACGGTCCCGACTTCGACAAGAAAACCCTGAGCTTCTCCAAAAGAGCCTGATGTTTAAACATGCCAGGCTCGACTGTCAACCCAAAAGCAACTATTGATTAGAAACCTGAATCATTACCAATACTATCCTGGGGTTCCCTATTACAGTCAAAGCTTGTTCTGATATAATATACCCCGAAAAACCCCAAATCCTAATGATTAAGGTCTCCATATTGCTTATAATATGCCCCAAAACCCTGTTCTAATGATTAAGGCACCTATATTAGTCATTACCAAGCGGGCCTCCTGCCGGACCGCGCAAACAAGCATGGAGCTCGATGCGCAGAAGCCCCTGGAGTCGGTTTCGGCAGTTTCGAGCGGCCCCACCTAAACAGTTTAGGGTTTGGGGTTTAGGAAATATTGACGCATACCTGAACCCCCCAGAAGGATCCCAAAAGTATAGTAAAGCCTGGAAAACCGGACTAATGGGAAATAGTGGACGACTTTCAGGGTCCAGGTAAACCTCTGCAATTAAGCGCTAACCCTTGCACTCCTAAGCCCTATAACCTCCTTACACCTCTAAACTGATCTACTCCCTCGCAGTTCGGGCTGGCCTGCTAGAGGGTGGGGTGCGACATCCCCGAATGTCTGCGCTGCTGTAGCAAGATCCTTTTCGCCAAAATGTTGCCGAGTTGACTTCTTTTGAGGGGCGAGGCTTCCGAGATGCTTTCTTCACAATTCGAGTGAAAAATCTGGTGACAGAAAACCCTTACATACAGGACATGACAAGCCTAGCCCCAAAGCCTGACGCATCCAAAAACATCGGGAGCGTGCCTGGACAACCACGATGCATCTATGTTCGCTGTGTAAATTCCCCGGCCGTGCGCAGCACCATGAGCAATCTGCAGCCTGAGGCTTCTTCGAAACTTGAAAGATCGGAGGTTGATACAAACTCGAGATATTTCTAAGTTCCACCTGATTCTACCAAAGTCTAGCATAAAGCCGCGAAGAGTGTTTCTTCACTTTATAATACTTTAAAAACTTAGCCTGAGCCCAAGAACAAGCCATGGAGCTGGATGCTAAACACTGCACACTCAGGCCCGGGACGAGCGGTCTCTTTTGGTTTACGCGGGTTTTCAAATTCGGACGGCGTTCTTGCTGCATGCGCCGGGGCGGATTGACGAAAGACACTGCTGAATGCCAGTCCTACTCCGGAATTCCAGAAATACAGAGCGTCACGTAACCTTGGTTAACATCGCAGACAATGGAATCTAGTTTTATGTGCGGATCGCCCAATCAAAAAAACGTGTCCAACCGAGGTGCTCGTTCTGATAGCCCGGGATGAGCAAGCCCCTCGAGAAGATGGACCTGATGCTTCGGCAGGGGCATGGGGTGTGGGGTATGCGAAGGAGTTACGGCTTCGGGTTCAGGGGAATTTACGATTATGCGGAAAATGATGCTCAATGCGTCACCTCCTCTCAACCTACCATCCACCCTGCTGAAGTGGCCCTTGCTCCAAGTCAGGTGCCTCGGCGACATCTGGCGGAAATCCTAAACCCGGCTACCAAACCAAAAATCCCAAACCCTAAACCCAAAGCAAGCGGCTCGTAGTTCCGTGTGTCGGTGCCATGAAAGGCGGGTTTGATGTGGGCGCCCTGAGATTCATCAAGAAGCGTACCACAGAAATTCACAGGTCGCTCATATCCCTACGACGTACTCCTGAAGAAACTATTCCGCATTCAAGCTTGAGGCATGTGGCTTCTTCTCTGGGTATGTATAGTACATGTACTCATACATATACATATGCATATACATA
>CAJNJA010014930.1:371-11981 GCA_905231915.1 Symbiodinium necroappetens | reverse complement strand
CGTATGGAACCGGCCCTGTACCTGCTCGATCCATTTTGCAAGCCCTCGATACAGCAACCACTTGAGCGAAATACTACCCTGAACCCTAAACTCTAAACCCCCGGATCCCTAAACCCCCAAACCTTATAAACCCTAAACCCTAAACCCCTAAACCCTAAACCCTAAACCCCTAAACCCGAAACCTGCCGCCGCCTGCGGAGGAGCTGCTCGCACTTCGTTGGCGAGGTGAGCGCCGCCACGGCGACGACTTCTGCTTTGCTGGCCACCTGGCCGTTCCAGTACCCTAAGGCTCAAAGGAGGGTTTAGGGTTTAGAGTTTAGGGTGTAGGGTTTAGGGTTTAGGGTGTAGGGTTTGGGGTTTGGAGTTTAGGGTTTAGGACTCGTAGTGGAAGGCTTTTGGGCTCAAAGACCATACCGTATAAGGTTACTGGGCTATTTTCGGCCGTAGGGTTAGGGTTTAGGGTTTACCTGGACCCTAAAGAACCGATCTCCTTTTATAAGTCCTTAACACGGCGGGTTCTTCAGGGTCTAGGTAAGGCTTGGAACTTGGGGATAGGGCTTAGGGATACTAGGGTTTTGCTTATTTTGGGGGGCCGTCTGCTGCAGACCTCGCTTGATGGAGTTGAGCCCCGACAAGGCTGAGGGTTTAGGGGCTTAGAGGCTTAAGGTCCTGCCTGTTCCAGCAGTATTTTAGGATTTCGGGGTGGTACTGTTGATGATACAAACCCTGCATGACCTTAAGGACCCTAAACTATGGGAATTATGGTATACTCCTTGTTATTATGGGTAATGCAGGACTTTTATCATCAACCGTAGTAGGGCTTCAGTGCTGTTGAAGAGCAGGGCGCCCTCTGAATTACCCGGTTGCTCGTCGTGTGATAACCCTAAGGGTCCATGTGCCCAAATGGATGGCCTTAAAGTAGTCCCTATTTGGGTACTTTGGGGCCTATGTATATCTATTTGGCTACATGGACCCTTAGGGTAAGATATCCGGATCCGAATGGGGACCGCGGCTTCCTGAACCCCTGAACCCCTCAACCGTCGTGCCTCACTCTTCAGCCTAACATAGGGGCCTTAACAATTTGAATAGGGTTTTGGGCCCGTTATACTATAATTATCACCAAAACCCTATTCTAATTATTTAAGCCCCTACATAAAACCCCAAACCCTAAACCCTAAACCCTAAAAACCCTAAAAAACCCTAAAAGCCCTAAAAACCCTAAAAAACCCTAAAAGCCCTAAAAGCCCTAAAAGCCCTAAAAGCTCTAAAAGCCCTACACCCTAAGTTCCGCCCTCTCAAAACCGAAGCTGCTCGGGGGTTACGGTCTGAATTCCGTGCCTCTTCAGGTTTCACTGTGCGCTTGGGGATTCAAAAGAGAAGCCTTACCGATCCCTTAAAGGGTTTAGGGTTTAGGGTTTTTTAGGGTTTAGGGTTTAGGGTTTAGGGCTTAGGGCTTTTATGGTTTAGGGCTCAGGGCTTTTATGGTTTAGGGTTTAGGGTTTAGGGGCTTTGTAGAACTCCAACAGACCCTTAGATGGCTAACGTAGGGGCCTTGAGTAATCAGAACAGGTTTTGGGGCTCCTTTATAGCATAATTATAATTTGGAGCCTAAGGAATAAAATTGGAAATTATTTAGGCTTCTATATAGTAGTTTCGGGTTTGGCCTTTCCGCTGCAATCAGCCCCGATGATTGCCGCGATGGCCTTGCGCACAAGGCACTGGTGTCCCAAATAATGAATCATGCTGGCCACAGCCGCTACATTTTAAGGACAGCAAGGTCGAGGAAGTGTTGTTTCGAATAGGGCACCTGTGGTCAAAAGGTTGTAATGTATAAGTGTTGTAGTATTGGACGTTGTTTGTGGTTTGAGGCCAGCTGGCCAATGTCATTTTGGCTGATCTTGTTGATGGTGGCGATGCGTATGCTTGTGACCATGCTGAATGCTAGATAGCGACGATGGCTCTCCTCATCCGTCCTATCGATAGCTGCTTGCGATCAGTCTTCCGCATCCTATGCCTTCTTTTGACTCCGTTTCTTACTGTCTGAACACTCGCGGCTGGCATAGCACGTGCAACCCCCCACCCCCTACACAACAGCAGCTTAAAACGCCTTGTGGTGAGCGTATACAACGCAACCCAAATCCTGAAGCACAAACCCTAAACCCCTAAACCCCTGCACTCCAAACCCTAAACCCCTACACCCCAAACCATAAACCGCTAGACCCTAAACCCTAAAACCTTAACCCTAAACCCTACACCCTTAACCCTAAACCCGAAAGCGGGGAAGTAGCTGGAGCCCAACAGACTAGAGACCCACGTCCACGAAAGGGCAGAGTGCAGCACTCCGCAATCCAAGGCCCTCTGCTTTTATGTCTTTTTTATGTTTAGGGTTTAGGGTTTAGGAAGTTAAGATTTAGGGCTCCGTTTTTTTGTTTTTGTTGCTTTAAGGGCTTTTGGTCAAAGTGCAATGGACACATTGCTGCTAGGAGCCCTTTATGGAAGGGGTCGGGCTGGAGGGTTTCGGGTTTACACTATGGACCGTCCAACTCTACCTCAAGCTACTTTGATCCAGGGCCTTGTTACCGACTCTAAAACAGAAGCGGTATAGGGATCCTACCAACGAGTTCCACAAGAACCTGCAATGAGAAATGACGCGTCAAGACTCATGCAAACCGTAGACAGTCTACAGTTATGCAAGGACCATGCCTCACCCCCAACAAGAAACACAGGTTGACAACACCCAACTTCCCTCAAGCGACACATAAATAAAGGCCGTATAATACAGTATCAAGCCCTTCAAAACCCCACGGGGCCCTATGCATCACCAATCTTCAAGATATTGCAGGATCCTACACACATGCCTAAAACAACCCAACATCCTCGAGGTTTCCTCAAGGGGCCACCCCAAACCCTAGACCACTAAACCTCCAAACCCTAATGAGGGTCCTCCAGGAGTTTCTGAGATGCGAAGACGACCACAAGACGCCGCTGCTGCTCTATAGCCCGGCGACGCAAGACCTGGAACTGAGGTTTGGCTTGGGGCTTAGGGTTTAATGATAGGGTTTAGGGTTTTTGGGCTTGGGGTTTCGGTTTCATGGAGGTTTAGAAGTTGTTAGAGGATGTTCACAGGCTCTTCTAGCGGGATGTTAAAAAACGGATACACGGGTGCATTTCAGTTTGTTCGTAAAGGTTGTCGTACGGATTGGGGTAGTTCTGATACGGGCTTTGCCGGGTGTATACAATACTGCTGGTGATATACATCCTGCAATAGCTTAAGGACCCTAAACTATGGGAATTATGGCATATTCTGTATGATGGGTAATGCAGGACTTATATCATCAACCGTAGTTGGGGTTTCAGCCTGCCGGGTTTTGAGGGCTTGGGATCACCGGAGTTTTGTGCTAAAGGTTGGCGAATATTAGGAATGCCTCCAGTTTGGTGATGTTTTGGGGGGTTTGTGAGCTTTCCCCACATTACCACTTATACTGGCTTCGGCAGGAAGTCGCATGGCGTGTTGAACGACCTGCGGTTCTGACACGTGTGGTTTCGGACTTGCTAAGGTTCGGGCACAGAAGCAAGAGCCCCGCAATCTGATTTACGACTTTCATAAAGCCCTCTGGAACCCGCTGTAGAATCCTGTCAAAAACTACTTATCAAAACGTGACCACTTGTTGCAACAATCCATGCTTTCCCTGAAATCCCTCTAAACAAAACTCCTTCTTTAATCACTCATACCTCTAGTCTCCATTGTAGTTCCTTTTGGGTTATAATCTGTTATAATATAAATTTGGTTATTAACCAAAAGTAGGAAATACAATGGAGACTATAGAACCTTAAACCCTAAACCCTAGCCCCTAAACCCTAAACCCTAACCCTATCTATATATAGATAGATAGATAGTTAGATTAGATTAGATTAGATTAGATTAGATTAGATTAGATTAGATTAGACTAGATTAGATTAGATTAGATTAGATAGATATTATATAGGTCCTATAGGTAAACCAGACAGATGTCTTGGCTGGGCCTTCAGGGCTTCGACGCGAGGGGCCTCGAGGGCAGCGAGCGCCGCTACTGGGACGTGGCAGCCTGGGGAGATTGGGTTTTTTGGGGTTTAAGGGTTATAGGGTTTAGGGTTTAGGGTGTAGAGGGTTTAGTATAGGGTTTAGGGTTTAGGGTGTAGGGGGTTTAGGGTTTAGGGGTTTAGGGTTTAGGGTTTAGGGCTTAGGGTTTGTGGGGTTTCCCAAAAGGTCCTAAGTACGTATATGGGTGGTACTTGCCCAAACCAGAAGACTAAACCATGCTAGTAATTCCGATTATAGAAACCCTATATACAGTCTACTATACAAGTACTTAATTAGGACCCTTTGGACAGTGCTGGACATGAATGCGGGCCCGTGCCATCAAGCTTTTTCCCGCACGGCAATCTCCGAGGATGTCATCCATGGTAAGATCCGCGAACCTAGCCTTCTGCCTGGGCACACAAGCTCGAGAGCGCATCTCCCTTCGCTTGTCTCGCCTCTTTCCGCGCCTGGCGTTGCTTATTTCTAGCCGTTCCAATCTACGCCTTCTCTTTTCTTTCTGAGCGCGCTTCTGTGCTCGCTTCTCCTCTTGCTGGATCTGGCTGCGCCACGTCCGCAGCAAGGTGCGCAAGCGACGCAGCATCAGTTCGGAACGTGTTCGTCTAGGTAGTGCCGATCTGGCTTCTGCTTGAAAGTAAACCCTAAACCCCAAACTCTACACCCTAAATGCTAAACCCGAACTCCAAGACCAGATCGTGCACCTTGAGCCGTCAAAATCAAAGACGGGTTTAGGGCCCTATAAGCCCTAAATGTAAAGCCCGGAAGCCCTAGAGTTAGTTTGGAAGGACGCCCGATGCATGGAACTCGGTGAGTGCTACCCAAAACCTGCCTCGGATTCGAGGTTTGGGGCTGATTGCATTTGGGGGTTTCCGAAAATAGGGGACCCTGATAAAGTACCCTAAATAGTAGGATCCTTAGTATAAGGACCCCCAAATTAAGGTACCTAAATAGTAGGATCCTTATGATAAGGACCCCCAAATTAAGGTACCTAAATAGTAGGATCCTGTACCTAAACTGTAGGATCCTTGATAAGGACCCCAAATTAAGGCACCCCTTATTTTACGGAAACTCCCAGGGAGGCTCTTCTGCAGCCCCAGCCGGAGCCCTTGAACCCATGGGTCTGGCGCTTTGGGATTATGGAAAACAAGGGCTTATAGGGTTTTTGGGCTTGGTAGGGTTTATAGGGTCTATACAGGGTTTATAGGGTTTATAGGCTTTATTGGGTTTTAAAGAGGTTTATAGGGCTTTAAAGGGTTTATAGGCTTTATAGGGTTTTTAAAAGTCTAGAGGGCTTTATAGGTTTATAGGCTTTATAGGGTTTTTAAAGGTCTATAGGGCTTATAGGGTTTATAGGCTTTATAGGGTTTTAAGAGGTTTATAGGGCTTATAGGCTTTATTGGGATTTAAAAGGTTTATAGGGCTTATAGGGTTTATAGGCTTTATAGGGTTTATAAGGTCGAGAGGGCTTATAGGGGATTATAAATAGGCGTTGTAGGGCTTAGATGGTCTATAGGGCTTTATTGGGGCTTATAGAACTTATAGGGTTTATGGGGTTACCCGGACCCTGAAAAAGCCTACTCTTTTTGAGGATTTATGTAAGGGAATCAGGATGATAAGGGGCCCGAAAAAGGCAGGTTTTTCGGTGTTAAGGTAGGGTTTAGGGCTAAGGTTTGCCGTATAAATATGCCCCAGCCTTCGGAATTCTGGGCAAGGCAACCCACCGGAACTTCGGGGCACCCTTGGAAAGAGCAAGCCGCCCAAAGACCCTCCAAACCATAGCCTCTAAAGCCACCCGAAATGACCCAAACACCCTATAAAGCCCTCATAAAATCCTCGTCGCCCTCAACGTTACCCTGATAGAGGCTTGAGGGCAACCAGAAAGCCAATGCAACGTAAACCTGTTCGTCACATGAGGGATCCCGGTAGAAATCCTATGCAGGATTTCGGGTCTACTGTAACCAAATTTACTGTCAAGAAATGAGATCGGAGGAGTTGACATGTCATAAAATCAGGGGGGGGGCTACTCGGCTACTACTCAGCAGGGGTCGGTTCAAAAACGATCCCCGTAAATATGGCTTTCTGCTCGTGCCGAAACGATCAGATTCCTGCACCAGGGCCTACGCCCGAAACCTTGAACCTCTCGAATAACGAAAGAGAGGTTCAATCAAGGCCACCTTAAAGATTGAACCCTGGCCCCCAAACCCTATACCTAACCCCAAACCCTGGACCCAGGACATGCCAAGAGTCCTTAATCAGTGGTATGGAGACCAACCCCCAGCTGTCCCCAGCAACAATCTGCTGGAAGAGGGTCAGCCTTAGGTGTCAATCCCTAACCCTCCAGGTACCTACTATAGGGGGTACTAGAGCCCCTAGGGCCCTGTATAGTAGGTACCTGGAAAGTTAGGGAATTTCTGCAATCTCTAAGCACGTATTCTTAATAGACTTCAGCCTTAACAACCGGTGCAGTGCCCGGTGCGCCCGAGCCGTCAAGCCTAATGCTGAAGACATTTAAGGGCGGTAACGATACTTGCATAAGATCCTTGGGCAGTTCTCTAAACTAGGGTCCCTTTTAGGATCATGTTTACAACGGTACCGTACCATTCTTGGGACCTAAGAAGGGACCCTAATCTAGAGAACTGCCCTCTTTTCTGGTGAGGCTCTACCTTAACCCCAAATATCCTACCTTTTTTAAGGACTTATACAAAGAAATCATAATGAGCAACCCTCAAAAAGGTAGGTGCTCTAGGGTCCAGGTAAGGGTTTAGGGTTTCAGGGTTTAGGAGTTTAGGGCTAAGGACGAAGAGCTTCTCAAAACGCATGTGAAGGATGCCGGCAGTCCTACGTCAACTTCAGGCCAAAACGGATGGAATCTTATGGCTTTAACCGTTAAACACCCCCCGTGTGAAAGCCACATATCGAGGGTTTAGGGTTTAGGGCTTGGGGAGAGCACTTGTACTACAACTTTGGGAGTGCTTGTGTGGTATGAACCCCAAGGTATAGTGCTGCCCATTCTTCAGGCGCCTATACTTCACCCTTTTGTCAATTTCTGTTCAGAAATAGGAGTTTCTGCTCGGAACTCTCGGAAGGGTGACAGGGGGGGCGGGGGGGGGTGACTGGCTTTCATAGGATTGGGCTGTTGGGCTACCCGAAATCCTAAACCCTAAAAGTTAGGATTAGGGGGAACCTTGGGGATCTAGAGCCTCGCAATAAGGTCCCTCTTATAAGAGAGCCATTTAGGGTTAAAAATAAGGGGTCTCCCTAATGCCACCTAGGAAACCCTAAACCCTAATGTAGAAGCCTTAGATGGAAGAAAAGCGGTTTGGGGTATATTATACTGTAGTTATAATAAGGAATAGTAAAACCTAAACCCTAAACCCTGGGAAGAATCCCAGGCTTCAGCTTCCGAGCTTTGAAAGGGATGCCAGCCTCTGAAGGTTTGTATTTCGGGTAGCCGGGACGGGGGGTTACCCTAAGGCTCAAAATAGCCCAAAAGCCTTATTATAGTATGGTCTTTGGGCCCAAAAGCCTTAGAATTATCAGTCCTTAGAGCCTTAGGGTTATAGAAAGTCCCTACACACCCAAAACCCTAAACCCCAAACCCCACGCCTTCTCTCTACCCCACACTCCCGAGAACCCGAAGCCCTAAAAGCCTTGCCGCCAAAGCTCCCAGCGTCGAAGACGCTCTGGAAGCTTTCCGTGCAGCGGTCGCAGGGATCTGAGGAGAAGCGGAAGCTGGTCTTTAGACTTCGGGTTTAGACTTTCAGGGCTTGGGCTTTAGGGGTAGGATTAGGGTTCAGATTTTAGGGCTTTTGGGGTTTATTGTAGTTGCGGTCTGGAGTTGTAGTGTTATGTAAGCGCTTCGGTTTCTGGAGCCCGAAACCCTCAGCACCACCGATGTAGGGACCTAAGTTTTAGGGGTTCCGCGCGTCGGCTCCAGGGTTTTACAGTATACCATTTATGGTCTTGGGTTAGGGATTAGGGGTTAGGGGTTAGCGGTTACGGTTTAGGGTTTAGGGGTTAGGGGTTAGGGGTTAGGGTGGGGTTACGATTTAGGGTGGTTAGGGTTTAGGGTTTAGGGTTTAGGGGTTAGGGGTTAGGATTTAGGGTGGTTAGGGTTTACGATGACCGAGCTCTTGTTAGGGGATTTAGTTTAAGGGGGTAGTGAGCACAAAAAAAGGAAACCATATTATTTACCTTAAACCCCTATTCATATGGTAACTTAAAGTAAATCCCGTAAACAAGAACCCAGATGACTGCGTGGATGATGGACCAAAGTGGAAACTCGAATCATACAGGACGACAAGGAACTTTTCAGCTGCTGCATTGGACCTGTTCAGAGAGAAGACCTGCTAACACAGCCCGCGACCCAGCACTTTTTGAGCGTAAGCCGGCTTCGAAGGAAAACTATCCGAAACTGAACCGCCATCCTGTCTCTAGGAGACCCAGGAAACATGGACTCAGCAGACCAAGTTCGAGATTCCCCCTGTGGTGGTGAGCACAGAACAGGGGACACCACCTGATGTAGGATACAAGTGCGAGGGTGAGCCTTGCCGGAATGGGGAGATTAGTAGGTACCTGTAACTAAACGTCCGAAATCCCCCCAGAACGATCCCCATAATGCCCCCTCATTCCAGACTGAGCAATAGAAAGCTGGACCCTAAATTCTTAAGCTAAGCACTTAATTACCCTAGACCCTAAACCCCAAACCTAAAGCCGATCGTCTTCAAACCGCGAAGCCACAAAATCCTAACGGCTCGACCCACTAAGCCCAAAATAAACCCTCATGTAAGGGCCTCTATAGTAATCAGAAGAAGGTTTGGGGCTCCTTTGTAGTATAATTCGATTGAAAGACTCTAAGGAATAGTATTTCGGGTTTTGGGGTTTAAGATTTAGGGTTTTGGGGTTTAGGGTTTCGGGTTTGGGGGTTTAAGGTTTCGGGTTTAAGGTCTGTAATTCATTAGTGATACTGTATTGAACTCCCGAACCAACCTTACTAGTACAGATCCGTTCAAAGGTAAGCAGCTTGGAAATTCGATTCCAACCTTCATGGCCGAGACTTTCCTGGGCTTCGAATGAATGGCTGGCCAGGCAAGGTTTAGCATTCTAGGGGTTTTTTCGGTTTAGAGGCTTCAGGGATTGTGCCTTGGCGTATGAGTAGGGATTTTTAGCCTCGGGCTTCGGCTTAATATGGGCTTCGGATTTAGGGGTTAGGGGTTAAGGTTTAAAAGGGTTAAGGCCACAGGTATTGGGGGGGGGGAGGGGGGTTCAGCGGCTGTAGGATTTGGGCCTGCAGAGTTCTGGGACGTTTTCTCTGGTCGGAACGTCTCCCAAGCGTCTGAGCGCCTGGCTTTCGGGCTAGCAACTCTGAGCCATGCGCGCTGTGGCACAGACACAGACACCCCAAGAACCAACCGGCCGCAAGAACTGGTAGTAGCCTTACTTGATCATCCTGATAAACCAGCACTCCTAGAATAAACCTTAAGCTTTTGAGCCCTAAACCCTAAACCCTAAACCGTTGAGCCCATGTAAATAGGATAGCTTTCGCCCACGGGCAAGTAAGGCTCCGAAACAGTGGGCAGCCAAGATTCGGATGTAGCAGTTCCACAGAGATCACAGCCCATATCACCTTGCAGGGCCGTAGGGCTTAGGGTTTTAAGGGCTAGTGTTTTAGGGTTTAGGGTTTAGGGTTGTAAGGGTTACGGTCTAGGGTTTCAGGTTTAGGATGTAGGGACTTAAGGCTTTGGGTAAGGGCTGGGATCCGGCAGCGGAGCATCGGGGGGGGTTCAGCTCTGCCGCTGAAGGATCGACCGCCACAGAACTTCGCCCCGGCTACACCGACACCTCCTTCTCTAAACTCCTCCCCCTCCTATGCAAGACTCAAGCCCAAACCCTAAACCCTAAATTGCCGCAAGAAGCCTAAACCCTCAATGTTCAACGGCTCGAGGACTCTTCGGGTTTCGAGGCTCGACTATGGAGTTGATGGGACACTCTGCTGCGAGGTAGGAGTGCCGAGGGAAACAATTGTGGCTCAAACGCTGAACTTCAACCTATGGTCTCCATGGCAGTTCCTTTTCTGGGCTAATTTGTAGGATTCTGCAAAAAAAAGGTTGGTTAAACCAAACAAAGGAACTACCATGGAGACTATAGGACACCCTACGGGAGGCTTTTGGGGTGAAGGCTGAAAAGCTGATAGCCCGGATGCACGTGCGAGAGCCAGGGTTGATCCTTGAAACCGGAAGCCGCGACCCGATCCGATACTGTTGTGGCATCTAGGAGTGCATTGAAGGGTTTTTTATGGGTTTGCTCTATAAGGTTTCCATGGCTTCTATAAAGGTTCGTTCTAGAAAGCATTTATTGATGTCGGAGCCACTTTAAACTATCCTTTGTGCACCTTTGCCTGCCTCCTTCTACGTCTTACGATACGCTGCCCGATCCTGAATGCACACCAAACCAACCTACAGCCAAGCCGCCAGCACGAAAAAGAGCATCAAGGATCCAAAGAAGATTGCCTGGCTTAAGAACTACTCTCAAGTAAGTGGCCAAGGCGATCATAATGGTATAAACCGGTAAACACGATACTGCAGCTGCTATGAACTATCCAAAACCTACAAGACTATAAGTAGTTGTGGGGTACTGTGGACTCTCAGGCATAGCTTCTGTGGTAGAAGCTGTTGTGCTTTCGAATTTCTGGTCTTCTAGCAAACAGAATTTGGATGCGGGGCTAGCGGTTGGAGGAGGGGTTGGAGAAACCCTAAAACCCAAAAACTTAATCCCAAACCCCGAATCCTAAGCCCTACATCCTAAGCTCCTGTCCAGACCGCGGGTATTTCGAGGAAAGCAGGACTGGAAAACTGCGCCCGAAACCAACTTTGGGTTTGAGGCTTTCTCAACTGAGCCCCAAAGAAAAGGATCTGTTCAGCATGCCGTGGCGGGGCATCTGGTGTGAGGAACAGGGACGCACGACACTCTCTTGAATGCGACATGGCCGCGACAAGCTCCGAGTTCAGCTCTGATGCCACCGACAGCCAACACTCCCAAACCCTCCAGGTACCTACTAAAAAGGGGCCCTGGGGACTCCAGTACCCTATATAGTAGGTACCTGGGGGGTTAGGGACTGCCCAAACAAACTAGGCAAACATACAAGAAAAAACACCTGACATACTAGCAGCACTGACAATCAGAAAAACCGCCAAACAGAAGCGCCCCAAAACCACAAGACACCACAAAAAAGCAATAGCAACAAACGTCAGCATCACGGCAATCACCGAAGCCCGAATCAAAGCCTCTTCCGGACAGTTGCTGCGGATGAGATAACTGAAGATCCTAACCACCTCCTGAACACCAGTCTACCCCAATTTAGGGCTAGGGTCCCGACCAGATTAACAAATTAAGCCCCAAAGCTCGATACATTGTCACATGGTTCAGCCTGGACATGCCAAGCACTCCTAAATCTCAAGATGGAACCCTTTCTACCACCCTTAAGTCCATAAGCCATGGACGCTTACGAAGCTCAACATTGGCACCTTGATGGA